>JACCPG010005385.1:0-35484 GCA_016069955.1 Drepana arcuata
GATCGGACTCTGAAGGACGGGAACGTTAAGAGTACCCGAAACCGACGAGCATGTATGAAGAGACTGATGAATGTGGACGAAGCGAAAGAGGTATGTAAGTCTAGAGAGAACTGGCGCTCTATACTCTCTGCCTACCCCGTTAGGGACTTGGCGTGATGATATGTATGTATGTATGTAATTTAACACACAAAAACACGCACCAGTCTCTCCCCGGAGAGCACCTCGAGGAGCTTGATGAGCATCTTGCCATCCCGCATGTCCACGTAAAGGTCGCCGATGCGGCTGCCCACTCGCACTAAATGCGAATTCACCCATTTTTGAAAAGTCTTCTTTTGTACGCTTTCTCGTTCGTCTGTCGAAGAAAATGTATTAATTAATAACAATTCTAGAGATTAGAATATATATTTCTTTAATAAATGTAACAGAGACGTGACGAAAAAAATCTATAGCACCAATGTAGTCCCTTGTGGCACCACCCTAGCAAAACATATCAAGTAAAAATTAACAAGTAAACAGACCTGTGCGACAATGAAAATAATGCACATAATAAACACTCATCGACAAAAACAAGATTGAAGTAAAGAATAACAGTAGCGAATGTTAACACATTAACCGCCAGTGGGGTCGGCCGCGGCGTGGAGACCAGATCGCAGGCTTTGCTAAACTCGTCTCGGCGCTGGTATCACCCTCCCGGCGCCCGTTCGGACTCGCCATCGCTATTGTAATAACTTACAAGAGTACGAACAGGCCCGGCCCTTGGTGTGACTTTCGGAATATAATACACGTAATTCGAGACAAGGATCGGATTGCTATTCGCACGCTGCAGAGCGGAAACATGTCCTAGCTATACAGGGGTGTATAAACATGTCTGAAGACAAATACAATACTGACATACATAATACTATTGGTATTGTGTAACGAGGAGGAAAAGATGGCTTGAGGAAAACTGCACATATGGTGCTCTGGACTACAGGTTTTAATGCCTACACTACATAGTATAAAACCAATTCGCTTTACACTATCCGTACGCTTAGATCCTTTAAAGTACACAACGGAATTTGATACTGTTTTCATCAATAGATAGTTATTCCAGAGGAAGGTTTATATATAGTTTAATATTTTACTTGCTATCCAAGAGAGCAGAGAAATTATCATATATGTATATGAAGACAACGGCAGGTGGATTTATAAAACTCAAACCCAATATCAACTATAAGAACTTATCTGCTTTAATTTCCAATACAATCCCATAAACCATTGGAACATTATTGAAGACACTATCACACAACACAACTAACCTCTGAGCTCACTCACGACTTTGTCATAATACACTTCTAGACCAGGTACTTCTATATCTACTCCTTTTTTAATCAGTTCGTAACACTCTGTCGATGTCATGTCGCCAGCATCGAGCGGCGACTGAGGTTCAACACAAAACAGAATCTGGCGAAAGACGCGAAGAATTAGAGCGACAAATTTCAACTGCCGCTGGACGAGGATATTCGATACTAACGCTACAGATGTTGTCAACTGTTGGCCGATTCTATTTACTTTATATTATTATATATTACGCACGAAAATTTTTTTTGGTTAAAAACGAGTAGTCACTTAAACACATAATATACATGTGTTCAACGCACAAGGTTACGATTGCGAGATAGAACTAGACATAACCAAGAATTTATTTGTTAAGATAATAGTGCTTTATATCAGTGATAAACGCGACCAGAAGATAAATTACAGTGCAGTTAAACGGTTGTTTATAAGAGTTAAAAAAATATTTAGATATATTGTGGGCCGTCTGGTTCAAATAACAAGCTGCAAAATTTTAAATGCAGTATATGGCCTAAAAATAATGAACTAAAATTATGTAGAAGCCGGTTTCAGACTCACTACTTGTCACGTTTCCACACACACTTTAGCTCAAGCGTTAAGAGTGCATTATTACGAGAATATATATGCTTACAATTATACTAGTAAATATATCTTCACAAGGGTCTCCGACAGGGTAGGCAGTGTATAGGATCCACACGTCCACTTTTCATCGGAAATATATTTTAGGTACCAACATGGCAACGCGAGTCCATCGCCCTTTCTTAAGTACGACTATACAATTTTTTTTCAACCGTATACAATTTTCTTTGATATTTCTGCGATGTGCCATCACTGTATGGCTCGTGTTGTATCACATCACAGTATAAAAAAAACTTATTCATAAAGTCGGTATTCGAACTTGCAATCTTTATGTTGCAGGCGATTACTCGAACCACTTGGCCACCACGGCTCAGATAATAAAAATATTATGTATACATATAAAACTAATTATGTTCCACTCCAAATGTTAACAATTCCGGCAGTCATTAAGGAAAACCGGAAAATGCGGACAACAAATGCTTGTCGAGAAATTATTAACACAATAATGACGTTGACATTAGAATGATAAGAATACAGTAACAAGGTCACGTATCCGCGATTAGGGTGACTTAACAAGAAGTAACCTATAACTTGTGTAATTAACTACAGTATAATTCACATCATGTAGTTCATTGAACCTGTATGTCATAATCAAGTCTTTAATATTGCTGCGCGGAACTTGTTGGCCGCGCCTTAGGTATGTGAGGGCCCACCCCCAGACGCAGGGGCGGGGGGTGTTGCCCTCTGCTGTCATTACACAGTCCGAACAAGTCCAATAAAATATTCGAAATATTCAACGTAGTGTCAGATCATTGAAAGAAGTCTTATAATATTGTTAAATCTCACAATTCTAATCAATCATGATCCCATGAACATTAACAACCCGTAGGTAATACGTAATATTATGTAAAACTTTACATCCGGTGCCATCCACGAAGACGCGCCCCACCAATTTCTAGTCAAAGTGTCGCGGGATGCGGCGAGTATGACCCGAGTCTATTAATTGTAGAGTGCGTGTGCACTCATAGGTAATCAGTGTGTACCGATAATACTCAAACAATAGTGGAAGGTTCCACACTTACGGGGCGCGTCTATATATCTATATGAGCTATTAATAAATTAAATAGCTTTATAGTTTCTGTATATAATTAATTACAAATATTAACACATCATTGCCATGTATCATTGTCACTAGGGCGGATCCTGCTTTTAAATCGGGGGTTCGATCAGCCGAGGCCTAGTAGGGACAAGCTCCAAAGAGATCATAAAATCTGTTTTCTCTTCTCGTCATTCGCGAATCAGCAATCATAGAAAGTAAAAAAAGGTAAGTCAATATTAACCTCGACCACCCATGGCGGGCCATGACCTCCAATGCTACCTCCTGGATCCACAATTGAATTGCCACCTACTTCGTAACGTATTGTTCGAAATAATTTCCAAACATTATCATACAGTTAATCAGGTGTTCTTTGCCACACTTTGTTGAACAGCTAGATAACTCATATTTACAGTGAACACGAACCCACAATTATGGATGTGCAATCAATACAATTACGTACTAAAATCATTTGAGTTCACACTTTTTTATTGATTCTTTTTAAAACACAGATTCCTATGGACACAAAAAGTTAAGCAAATGTGCGTTTCCAAATGAAATGAGCACCTAGTGGCATTGCAATGGTAAATATGATATGAATTATGGCAAGCGTGCTACCCGTCTAATGGTAAACGATTACCAACGTCTATGGACACTTATTACAAGTTTTTTTTTTATACAACAAGAGTGGCAAACAGCCCACACATGGAAAACGGCTACCGCAGCCTATTTACGCTTACAATACCGAAGTATCACTTGCACGTTGCCACTCTGTGTTCGGAGAGTTGTACTGTGTTGGCAGCATAATGAGACTAATCCCTCTGCTGCCAACACAATACAACAATCCCCTCCCCACCCCAAGGAGCTCATTACTGGAAACCTTATTCACCGCGTAGGAATACAACACAATAAATTGTGTTATTTGGCTACGGACTTCTATAAGGTGGAGGTCCTGCCCCAGTCGGGCAGCTCCAAATTCGAACGGGAAACCCGTTATGCCCTACCTCTCTAAGTGTCCACAGACGTTGGTAATCGCTTTCGCACGTAGCGACACTTAAAGGTGAATCCTCAGTAGGTATAGGGTTTCAAAAATGATCTCAAATTTCGGGGTGGGGCCTTTAATTATGGGCGGACGGTTACGAACAGTAACAAAACACATTTATTCTCTCTTTCCTCCTCAGATGCCTACAGCATCTCCTTAGTCACTGGTATCAAGTATAACATAAAGCTAAGCAATTATTCTCACCTGCTAACGCTTTAATGCGCGATCGTTCGAATAGCCTCGAGGACGAATTGCCGCCATCATACTCGAACTCGTCGATGATCTCCTGGCCGTGGCCGATGGACGGGTCCCAGCGGGACACTGATATGTCGGTCGTCATTGCGACCAACGGCACCTCACCACGCCACGCTCAACTACCTGCAAGCAACAGACACATAGATGTACTATAAATCGTAATAGAGCATACACAGATCTTATAAACAAGGTACACTCTAGACCAGTGTTTCGCAACATTTTTTTAGGCCATGCCCCTGCTTCGCATTTCTAAAATGTTGATGCCCCCTCATACATCATTTTCAAAATAACCCAAAGCGAAAGGGTTAAAGTAGTATCGAGTCCATTTAAATAGCCCCCCTTAACTATCAAATTGTGGGCACCACGTTGGGAAACACTGCTCTAGACGAAGCTATAAATAAAACACACGATGAGCTTAGATTAGGTATAAAAATCCAACTATATGGACGCACAAAATACATGGGAACTCGACTTTTCGACCTTCTGAACACGAATCGTTGCGATAAAAACGTTGCAACATTCGAAGTATTACAAATTAAACTTATTCACAGTGAGTTAAATATGCAAATGTTTCGGAGATAATAGTATAGTATTTAACAGACAAGCGATTCGTATTGTAGATTGTAGTTCACAGTCCATTAGCGCTGGTATTGATTGGGCAATAACAAATCAAAAGTCATAGCAATGATAGACACATATTGAGCCTTGAAACCGTGATGCCGCCGACAGATCAATATACAACTTGGTGGATACTGAGAACCGTATTTACTAACTCTAGATCTATCAGTTTTCAACACTCGCAAAATCATTTACTATAGTTTACTCTAAGTCCAAATCGGGCTCAGTGTTACACTAGGGGTCATTTTTAATGCTTCTGTTTCCCACCCACAAGGTGATATTAATTAAGCGAAAAGTTACAGTTAACTAGATGGGCCCCGCGGTTTTAGCCGCGTTAAATTTCACTGCTCCGCAATTTGGGTATAAGCATGACATACATATAAGCCTTCCTCAAAAAAACATGCAATCAAATCTAACGCAAGTTTTTTTTCAAATCGGATTAGTAGTTCCTGATCCTGACGGTAGCGCGTTAAAAAACAAACCCTTACTCCTTATAATATTAATCCAGATTACAAGTAATAATGTTCATAGAGAACGCAATGTTTGACGCATTGATGATTGCAACAACATCAGCAAACATAATATGTGTCGCCTCGAATTTCACACGTCATGTTAGAAACTAACTGCACTGTGAAAAAACTCAACAACGCCAGTATACACAAAGTATTTTTCATGAAATTGCATATAGGTGCTTATATATCAAATGACATCATATGTAGTGATAAGATTAGATATAAACGTTTCCAACTGACTTATCGCCACACCTAAGCGAAGTCGATGCTTGTAATTGAAATGAAATCAAAACTATTCGAGACTGTCATAGAAAAATAGTTGCAACTGGCAGATTATTATTATAATACATATTCACATGGCTTTCCTTCACAATGGTGTAAATAGCACTCTCTTTTCGCTAGACATATAGTTTGGTGCCATCATATGGCGAGTAAGGGGGAGTCTTATTTCCACAGGTACTAAATCACTGGTATGAAGTCCCCCATTTAGATATTACCTAGAATTTTCCAAGAAAGATGTAGAAACATTCCTGCAGGGTTTTAACGCGCGATTAGGGGTAGCAACCGTCCATGTGCGGCGGTAACCGCCAGCGTCAGTGGGCGCATGCTTGTTTGCCACCTTACTGATATTAAAACACTATAAATATATTTATTGGGTATGCGAAGCACAACATAAGGAAGTCCTTTATTTTCGGTAACATTGGAAACAATTAGAGGCAAGTTAACAGATTTGTCCCATCGGTGTGCTAATCGCCTTCGGAAAATTTGCTTTTGTTAGCACTTTAAGCCTTTTTACTTCTGTTTTCGAAATTAGTACGTTATGCTTACTCTTACGTCAATGCTGCTTATTACCTATTTCTTAATGTATGTATTAAACGGTATCTGGACGGAAGAGTAAATAGAAAGTCCTCTGCAGACTAGGCGACCTCTTTCACTTAAGACACATTTCGAATACCCCTAAAGTTCCCATCCTCAATAATTCAATAAATTTGTATTAAGGAATTTTAACAAAGTCTTCCTCTTCTTCTGATATTATGTATGTTTTCCAACCCTTCAGATTTTTTTCTATAAATCCAAACCATTGTAACATGCCCTTGTTCATCTTTATAATCACGTCTTTCAAATAACACATTTTTCGAAGAAAATCACAACAAGAGCTCTTGTCAGAGTCTCTAATGCAATCCCTTCCGTCTGTCTCTGCAAAGCACAAGCTTTACTTCATAATATATATATATATATATATAATATAATTCTCAGTCTGTCTCAGTCATAAACTTTATGCGGCATAGCGATATTATGCCGACGATCTATCGCCATAATTTTTTTATGGCAATACTCGCCGTATTTACAAAAGAGTATTTTTTTGGTCAAAATGTTGTTTCGGCGTTTACGTAAATACATTGTTAACTCGGCTGTGACTCTGACCTTCTACTACAATAGCCAAACTTCACACACGAAGGTTTCGATGCCCGCTACCATAATAGGTCTCTGTGTTGTGAACTATATTTAAATTGTTTGAAGCCTTATAATATCGTTGATATGATGTAATGCACATCTTTAACATTGTATTGTAGTTACGACTACTAGTGCCTGAGTATTGTAAAAGGAAGGAGTATAAATATTTTCGATATGTAGGTAAATACCCAATACCTTTACACCTAGAGAGTTCAGTCTTGTTAGTCTCTTAGCACTCCGAGGTGAAAAAAAATAATAGCAGAAACAATAGTAACGACTTAACGAGGCAGATACGAGCGCCAGTTCTCTCTAAACTAAATATCCATTGATGCCTACAATCATGAAATTTGACACGCTGTAATAATCAAATACATCTATGGACATCATTAATATAAACAAGTACATAAAGTAAAAACCAATATTTTTAGGAAAATGGATTTGAACACGACTATTTGTCTTCTATACTTATTACGATTTCAGAGAATATTTCTCAGTATCCACAAACAGCAATCGTTCATTCCCAGTATACACAATTTTAAGTCAAATACAATGCTAACAAAAAATCGCAAAACAATAGGGTATTTAAAAACTTTTACGAACTCTGTTTCATCAAAAACAATGAACATTAAAAATGATTATCTTGTGGTAACCAAGTTTTCAAATCTGTAGAAAACATTAATCATACGCTGAGGTACGAGTTTTGTAATGACTCGAGGCTGAGCGAGTAGTTAAGTATTAGGTAGTATTAAGTAAGTATATAGTAGTAAATATTTACACACTATATGAAATTCACTACGAGAGAAATCACTCCAACAGCCAGGGTGAAAGTTTCTACCGATAAGTTTTCCGAGAACAGTGATAACACCTTCGCTTCCTTTCGGGGACCCTAGACTTGGACTGATATATGTACAGTGATTACACCTCGGCGTGAAAATCTAATGATTACATCACTATTCGCGTGAAAGACACCACGTATAAGATAACAAGGCGTAACATTACAATGGTACATTTTCACACTTTCCATCACGTAGCAGAGCAGTCACGCAACGTCCTATTTACATAATCACTATGTTATTTATGTTTAAACACACAATAACATGACTTTATTAACCCGCATATACAGAAGTACCAAAAGCAATAGGAGCAATTGCCTCAGTACATTATTGTATTTTGATTTATAGAATTACAATTTTCATGATTGTAAAGATACTTAGGTATATGATATTTTCACGTTTGAACTGAAGGTAACCGAAGGCGTAACCAGGGATGTAACAGTGCTCACTTTTAGCTGAAGATGTATTTGAGTGCCAGCATGGCAGATGGTCAGTCCGGCGCCGTTTCTCCAGTACGACCACACAAACGTCTTTGAATTTCTTCTTAAACATATAAAGGTTTCCTCGTTATATTCACTTTTTTTAGATTAAGATTTACGAAATCAAGTTGAAGGTTAAAAAGGGTATATACAACTCAATATATATAAGTAATAAATCACTGAAAGCATTACATAAACTTAGATTGCCCGAGGCACGAACTAAACGAGCAACAAAAGGCGAACAAAGCAGTCTATCGAATAGGCAAGGCGACGCGGCCATTGACCCTTAGGCAAGCAGACATGGCGACGTCGAAACACCATAAGTTGTCATATAACCATAGCTAAATGCACGTTGTCACACTAGGCCAATGGTTACGGATTTATAATCCAAAACAAAATTATTAAATACAGCTACTACAACTAACAAGATGTTTCTTCATTTCAAATCTCTAAGCAAAATGTAGCTTAAGGACTTTATTCTAAAATACGAGAAAAAATAACCTAATCTAAGCTTACTTTAAGGCACAAAGTGTGTTTACTTCACTCAAGTAAGGATACAATCCAACTAAAAAGAGTACGTCTGTAGTTATTCTACCTCCTAAAATGTTCAGTGACCATGGTATTGGTTGCTTTAGTTTGGCATTATCACGGAAATATCAAGGATAATAGAAGTAAAATATTGCTATAATAGAATAATAATATTTCGTCCAAGCTAATTCACAAATAATTGCCATCTTACTACCGCATGTGCCGTTTGTGTCATCCAAACATTTTGAAAGTAACCTATCAACAGTGTGGAATTGGAATGATGAAGGGAGGGAAAAATATTGTTCCCAGCAGGGAACAATATTTTTTTCTTTCATCTCTTCATGGATTTAAAAAGAGATTCAATATCGATCATCGTCTTAATTTTTCTTACATATTATATGTAAGCGAGCAAAAGTTGTTACTAGATTAAAGTATTAAATTGTGAAAACCAGAAACAAGGAAAATTCTGTCTACACATTTTATATGAGCATACTTCACAAGCTACTGAAAATGTCCCTCTGTTTTAATGTCTAGTTGTCACGCTACCTGCATTAGGAGGGGACGCGGTACCGCAACCTGCTGTCATACACAATCCTAAATGCTCGCTAAGGCAAACGGATATCCTAATAACTGTGACTCAGAAGTCAGAATATTATAATACTATTATTTATTTCTGCAATTCAACTACTACTTGAGTAGGATCTCACTTCGGCTTAACCAGACTTAATAAAGTATATTTTAATGCATATTCTAAAATTAAAGTATTATTTTTGTAAATACGGTATATTCTAACTAGTTTTTGGGAATACATATAATAGATTTCTAATGCAATATATGTGAAGTCTCTCATTATTAATAATAAAATTATCATATAGTTGTCAGTGCGGTACTTTTTATGCTCAAATTTCCTAAATAATTTTATACTAATTGAAAGTATACGTCTGCATCAAATCGAAAGTAATTCTATGCGCGTAACGCTATTTGAACATATTTTCACGTTTACTTTTGTGTTATGTAAAACGTAGTGAGAAAACCGTTATTCGGAAGGCCGTTGTCGAATTCAAAAGCTTGTAGCCCGACTCTTCTAGACATGTTATCGTTAATGGAAATCTTATATCATTAATCAGTATCTGTGCTATCTTCAATAAGCTGATTTGATACGTAGTTTCATTTAAATAAGGATATGTACGAAAAACATCAATGAACTTTTTTAGTCTTTTCAGCCTAATTAGCAGCGCCGAAACTCACTTTATCTTGATTTAAACACGGTAATCTTAATTTATAAATTACCATGTGACTACATTAAATTTCAAATTCCATTTACAACCGCAGGAAGCATTGCGATTTCTATCATTACCATCCCGTTAATATTGTCACTGAACATAGCTCTTATAGGTATAATAATAAGGGATATTGCAACTGGGACTAGAATAACAGTTCATTCATATGTACGGATGTGTTCACGGTTCGTCGTCACAGTCACAGTACGATGGGTGCCAACGTGCTTCGCTACTGCATTAGTAACCGCACTACATGCTTTTGTTTGTTTATCTAATAAGCTTTACTTCATACTCAGACTCTTGTAAACACAGGCGCGTAAGCAATAAATCTTTTCTGGTAGTTATATTTCTTAATTTCGAACTAAGCAAGAGAGCGTTAGTTTGCATTAACTATCGATGTCACTTACGGAAGGTCATCATCCCTCTCTGAAGTTATAAAAATGGAATTTTTTTTTTCAAAATCAAAATCAATAATTTTTTTTTGATAAAACCAATCCTTGATGCGGATTATATAACATACTAAACTTTCAGCTCGATCGGTGCAGAACTTTTCGAGTTTTTGAAGCGTACACCTACCCAACACACACAACCAACATAACATTTATATATATATAGATTACTGCTAAGATACCACACGCCTGAAATTAAGCGTTGACCGTAGTCATATGGTTGTCAAAAGGATTCAATAGTACAAAATACAGCCTGGGGAATGTGGCTGAAGCAAAAGAGCCGGTCTAAAAAGAATACTACTTTCTTTGCCTATCCTGTTTGGGACTCGGCGTGACAATCCTTACTAATATTATAAATGTTAATGTAAGTTTGTTTGTTACACTTTCACATAAAAACTACTTAACCGATCATCATGAAACTTTGTACACATACATATTCTTGGATGTATTAGAAGTAACATAGGATACTTTTAATGAAAAAAAATATTTTCACCGAAAGATAAAAACCGTCCACGCCGACGAAGTCGCGGGCACAGCTAGTATGTAATACAACTCAAAGGTTCATTACCATCATACATACAGGCAGACAGAATAGAGCGCCCGTTTTCTCTAGATCTCTTTCCCTTCGACAACAACCATCAGTCTCTTCATACATACATGCTAGAAGTTGACATAATTTGCAAAACGCTACGTTGTCGCTCTACGGTATACTCTCCTCGTGCTTTATATTTAAACCAATCACAAATACAATATTCGTCGATATTTAGCAAACATTTAACGCAAATAAAATAAGCAGTGGCACGATTTCCAGCTTCCCATGTATGCTGACATCACAAGCATCTAAATTTAGAGCCATTAGCTCAACAAAAGTGGCCTGTGTTGAAAACAACTTAGTATGCGCTGATATTACAAAGTTTTCTCTTGGTTGAATCTTTATGGTTTGATTGTTATTTATTATAGCTGTTATCAAATGTTCTGAATCTAGTCCAGTGGTAATCGTACGTATGACTTGTAATCAGCGACTTGTATTGGGGACATGACTAATACTTGCAGATTTAATACCACGAACATTATCGGTATGCAACAGTGCAGCACTCACAGCTAATCCAGTGTATAGAAATTTATTTGGTAATATTAAAACTAGCCTCTTTCAACACAACTCATAAAAACTTGTCTATAATTCACTAAAATTGCAGAGCAATTGTCTGCATCGTAATTGTAAAACTTTTCTGATTAAAAAAAATGTTGTCGATCTTAATTTTTTTATTAACTAGCAGTGCCCCGTGGTTTCAGCCGCCTTGAACTTTATTTCAATACATGTACAATACATACTATGTGTTAATCTAACTAATAATAAAGCTGTGGCGGCCGAGTGGGTCGAGTACTTGCCAGCAACACAAAGATCGCAAGTCTGATTTCCGTCTAAAGAGTTTTTCTGACCAGCAGACCTACGTTTGAGAAGAAATTAAAGTGTGTGCAGTCGTGCTCGCGAAACGGTGATGGTCTCGCCACCTGTCATGTTGGCACCTAATATCTATATATGATATATCTCCGGTAGAAAGTGCTTATGTTCTATTTACACACCTCTGCCTATTCCTTTGAGGGCCCTTGTGGGAAGGGGTATATAATAATTTATCACGGTAGAAAATTTCACCTCCTTCCGTGCATATCAAAAAGTCAAAAGAAAGATATAATATATAGTATATACATATATATATATATATATATATATATATATATATATATATATATTTGTAGGGTTCGGGAATCAAACGAACGTCTTTCAGCCAGATACTTCTTTATTTTAAATTAAAATTAACAAAATAGCTGAGGAGCGCGCGTGAGCCGTTGTACGTCGTCCATCGGTCTCTCTTATTCCCTCACTCATTCATTCCCTTCATTCAGTCATCGCTGCGTTCCAATCCTTACTTACTTTACTGATGCGTTCCTACATTCGGTCATCCTGCTTTCATATTTGTCCTCAAATATGCTTACGTCTTAATAGCAAAAGTACATTTTACATTTACAACACATCAAAAAGAGAAAAACATGTTTACTACAATTATGATATAACATACAGTTCGCTGTCTAGGGGTTTACATATTTACTCTAAACAATTACTCTACTATGCCCTCTATAAAATAACAAGTATAATCACCTTTACTATCATGTTATGCGGAAAGTGTTCCATTCACAGAAAAACAACTTAAAACTAAAATAAAACAAAATATAAACTTTCAATCCTATACCTTTCAATCCTCCGCCTTTCAATCCTCCACTTGCTCAGGCCAACGCTTCATGAAGTCAGCCGAGCTTGATATTTTGTTAGGACCCTCGGTATCGGCATAGAGCTTCTCTACATCATACCGGTCATTTCGCTTGACTTTCACCACCTTGTATGGTCCTAGGTACTTGGGTTTTAACTTTTGACCTGGGCCAAATTGAGTTTTCTTTATAGCCACAATGTCTTCTACGGCATACTTATGACTTTCTTTCCTTTTCCTGTCATAACTCCTTTTATTTTCCTCCTGAATCTTCTGAATCTGCAGTTTTGCATTCTGCCTTGATTTCTCTCTATCTTCATTAAATTGTTCTATATTTTCTTGCTGCAATAACTGTATTAATTCTAGATCTTCTTTACATCTCATCTTCACTCCTGTCATCAGTTGAAATGGGCTTGTGTTGATACTTCTTTGGTAAGTACTATTTAAAGCTTTTTGTACACGCCCCACATGCCTGTACCATTGTGTTTTATCTTCAATACAAAACTTTGTAAGCATCGGAATCAAAATCCGATGTACTCTCTCCACCTGACCATTTCCTCTCGGCATTCCGGTTGTTATTTTCACCTGCTGAATGTGCTCTTCGTCACAGTACTGCTTGAACTCTGTGCTGGTAAACGCTGTCCCTCTATCTGTTATAAATCTGACAGGATTCCCAAAACTTTGCTGATGAATGCGTAATTTATTTATAACCTCTGCACTTGTGGTTGACTTTGTTGGGAAAAGCCAAACAAACTTCGTGAAGGCGTCTATCATAGTCAATATGTGGTTATATTGCTTTCTGGTCTCCGTTAATGGACCAATATGATCCAAATGCACTGTGTGCAGAGGAATTCCTTCTTTATCAATTGGGTTAAGGTATCCTTCTTGCTTTCCTTCTTTTCTTGTTGCTAACAAGCATGGTATGCAGCTAAGTACCACTTCTTCAATTTTTTTATCAATGTTTTTAATGTAGTAATCTTTATTTACAGCCTCTTTCATTTTCTTCACTGAAAAGTGACCATTCTGATGTATTCTTCTTAAAACTTCCCTTTCCATGGCTTTAGGAACCACAATTTGCTTCTGAGTTCCATGATATAATATTCCATTGTCCATCCAATAATCCTTGAAACTGCCTTTTTGCATCACTAGCTCTCTCAAGGCACTAAGTTCTTCATCCGCTTCCTGACCTTGCCGGATTTCTTCATGTATACTTGAAATCATACTAACATAAGGGTTTCGACTTAGAGCATCTGTGTGTGGCATCATAGAACCAGATCGGTGAACCACTTCATAATCATATTCATCTAAAAATAGCACCCATCTTGCCACCTTGGGGGTTAAATCTTTCTTTTTTAAGGTTAATTCAAATGCCTTGCAATCCGTGACTATTCTGAAGTGTACACCATATAGATAGTGCCTAAACTTCTTGACTCCCTGCACAATTGCAAGCGCCTCCAGCTCATAGCTTGAATACCTACTCTCAGCATCACTTGTTTTCTTGCTCATGAAGTGCACTGGGTGTAACTTCGAATCATGCCTCTGCATTAGGATAGCTGCTATTGCTTGACATGAAGCATCCGTATGTACTTCGGTTGGCAGACTACGATCATAAATTTTTAATACTGGATCACTCGTTAACTTCTCCTTCAAGATATTAAATGAAGCTCTCTCATTACACCCAAAATTAAATTCTTTGCTTTCTTTTAATAAGTCTGTCAAGGGTGAAGCAATACTTGCATAATTTTTTATATACTTTCGGAAGTAGGAAGTTAATCCTATGAAACTCTGTACCTGCTTCATATTCTTTGGTTCAGGATAACGCACCACTGCATCAATCTTCTCTGGACTGGGTCTTACTTCTCCGTCTTTGATTATATGGCCTAGATACTCTACTTCTCGTCTTATCACCTTTGCCTTCTTCCAATTCACCTCTAAACCATACTCCGACGCCACAGCAAGCACCTTCTTCAGTCTTCCTACTGCTTGATTGGTATTATCCGCCGGAATGATAATATCGTCTATGAATATCATCATAACTCCTGAAGCAATCAATTCTCTGAATATTATAGTGATAAATCTCATAAAATATTTAGGAGATACGGACAAACCAAAGGAGCTCTCAAATATTCGTACTGTCCGTGATGAGAAACAAAAGACGTGTATTTTACACTATCCTCACTTATTTTCAAATGAAAGAAACCATTTTTCAAGTCCAACACACTAAATATCTTCGCACTCTGTAATTTATCTATTAGATCATCTATGATTGGGAGAGGAAACTCGTCTTTGACTATTTTGGCATTTAATCTACGATAATCAACACATACCCTTGTTGAGCCATCCTTCTTCTTAACCAAAACCAGTGGGCTAGCATACTCAGAATGACTTACCCTAATAACTCCATTTTGTAACCATTCCTCTACCTGCTCCTCGACTATTCTTTGTTCTGTCAATGACAGTCTTCTGGGTCGTGAGGCAACTGGCACTTCATCCTTTAAAATAATCTTTAGCTGTATGGTAGCCTCCTTAGTTTGCACTGGCTTATAGTTTTGAACCAGTTGTGACACCTCAGCCTGAACAAGTGGATCCACAATATGACCTGTGACATCCAAATCTGTTGTAACACAATTCACTCTCACCAACCATTCATCACCATTATCGGGCAACACATAAACAATACCTTCTCGCATAATCATGACTACATCTTTCAAAAATTCTTGACCTAAAATCATTTTATAGGGCATACACTCTTGGGGCACTATATGAAAGACAACGTTATCGTATTTAAACTCATCTACAATAATGCTAGTGTAAAATTTCCCGTACGAACGCACTTTCGATAGTCCAAGTCCCGACAATACCAGGTTATCATCTATCTTCTGGATAAACATATCACGTACGCATTCGTCCGTTATTAAATTCACGTCACTGCCAGAGTCTATCAGGGTATTTATGTCTTTTCCGCCGAAAACAACCACTTTCACCGCTTTCTTCCTCGTGTTTTCCGAAACGTTGTTTTTGTTTGCTATCTGCATGACATTCTCCCGGTTGACGTTGACAATTTGCGTTTGACAGTCATCGCAATGTTGGCAATCTGTCACTCCAAACATGGCCGACGTTTGCCTCTGATTTCGGTTTCGTTCGGGTTCCGGTAATGAACGATTTCTCGCTGTCATCGCTTCCCGTCTTCCTGCGCTCGTTTCGCCACCGGTGCCCTTGCAATGTCGACCAATATGGCCGAACTGATTGCAACGAAAACACTTTAATCCGTTTGGGCACCGATTCGCCGTATGCCCCTCTTCACCGCAATTATAGCACCGCTTTTGCACTGATGATGATGATGCTTGCTGTTTTTTATATCGCTCGGCTTCATTTGGTCTGCTTTTACTCCGTATTTTCTCATAAATCGCTAGCTTGTCTTTCATCGCTGCAAACGTGGTGCACCCGTACAATATCGTCTTGTTCACTTCACTATCTTGAATGCCATCTATAATATACTGCATGGAGACGTAATCAGGGAACTTTGCACGCTTACCCAATTCTTTCATTACCAACATGTATTGATAATACGTTTCATCACGTTTCTTCTTTCGAGCCGCCATTAATTCGTGCATTTCTTTGACGTTCACAGCATCCGGAAATTCCTTTTGGAGCGCAGTCTTTAATTCCTCGAAGTTTTTGTGTACTTTCTCCGTTCTTAACCATAGCTCTGCGGTGCCGGTTAAGGCTCTGCGTGCCACAATCAGCTTCTGCTGCGCCGTCCACCCGAAAATCTCAGCATTTTCTTCGATGTCTTGCGCCCATTTAGCGGAGGAATAACCGTGATCGTCACCACTGAACTTGAGGACGCTCGAATCCATCATACTATGCAGCATGCTCATTTCTTTCTTTTCTTCCGCCATCTTGTAATTTTCTTCGTCGATCGTCGATACTGCCGCGTCACGCCGCCCGCTCAAAACTCCGTGTAACCGTCGTTGCGTCTTCTTCGTACGTCGTTGGAATTTCGCTGATCCCGGACGAGCCCCCAAATTTGTAGGGTTCGGGAATCAAACGAACGTCTTTCAGCCAGAAACTTCTTTATTTTAAATTAAAATTAACAAAATAGCTGAGGAGCGCGCGTGAGCCGTTGTACGTCGTCCATCGGTCTCTCTTATTCCCTCACTCATTCATTCCCTTCATTCAGTCATCGCTGCGTTCCAATCCTTACTTACTTTACTGATGCGTTCCTACATGTATATCCTCACGCCTACTCACGGGGGTATTTGAATGAAATAAGCTATTTTGTTAAGTCAGACAATGTCGCTAAAAATGTTCATCATATCATAACAATAATAATAAATACATTTCAATAACAATCATATCATATCAAATCATCACGCCGAATCCCTAACGGGGTAGGCAGAGAGTATAAAGCGCCAGTTCTCTCTAGACTTACAAACCTCTTTCGCTTCGTCCACATTCATCAGTCTCTTCATACATGCTCGTCGGTTTCGAGTACTCTTAACGTTCCCGTCCTTCAGAGTCCGATCTATTTGATCCAGGTAGTTGGAACGTGGCCTTCCTCTGCCTCTTCTTGCACACACTTTTGCTCTGTATATCTGTTTCGTCAATCTTTCTTTTTATGTGTCCAAACCAACGTAACATGCCTTTCTTCATCTTTACAATCACGCCCTCATTCCCGCCAGTTGATTTGCGAATCTGTTGTATAACAAACTACAAGTAAATATTAACCGCATATGATATCGGGTGTCATTGTGTGTATATTATAGTACTGGCAGCCATTAGTGCTCTAACCGCCTAGAGGCTATACTAGGTCAAGGCTCACAAGCGTGACCCTCAAACAAACGTCATTAACCTAAAATATAATTAGATTTATGTTTAATTTTGAATGGAAAACAAATTCCTGCGAAACATTTAAATTTATTTTCACTTAAACATCATAAAACGTGATTACGTTCCGAGTTTATTATGAAGGCTTCAACACAATACAATTTACTGGCAGTATCTCATTTACCTCGGCAACCTCTCGAGTAAATAAGACACTTACTACGGAAATGTTTAAATTTCTCGCGATTAATAATTAATAATAATAAAATAATATATCCTCACGCCTTCCCACAAGGGTCCCCGAAGGGGTAGGCAGAGGTGTAAAGGTAATACCCACTCACCCACTTTCCGCCAGAGGTATATTAGGTGCCAACGTGACAGATGGCGAGTCCATCGCCGTTACTCAAGCACGACTATACATACGCCTTTTGAATTTCTTCTCAGACGTATGCAGGTTTCCTCTCGATGTTTTATCCCGTAAAGCACGTGGTGTGACTAATCACCGTACTTAAGTTCAGAAAAACTCATTGGTACAGTCGGGATTCGAACTTGCGACCTTTGCGTCGCAGGTAACTGCTCGAACCACTCGGCCACCACGGCTCTAATTAATTACGGCTCGATTAATAATTGAAAGATATGTAACGGTAGCTAGTAGCATACATACGGGTTTCATTATGCCAAATTTATGAGCTTATAGACTATATTCGATGCAGTAGAAACAATATTATTAAGTAACCCCAGAGCTGAAATAATACTCTATAATGCCTTTGTGCTTAGCAAATTATATTATTGCTCAATCACCTCGGATCCAAGTGCAGTAAAATACATTATAGTATGTTAAGAGGATTCAGAAGAGGTTTGCCCGATACCTTTATAGAAGGCAATTCGACTACTATCCGTTCCTCTTTCCTTCGCGATTTTGCAATGGTATGGCAGGCTTGGACAACTAATAATTTAGGCGCAAACTTCTATTAAGCATTGCTTGCTTATTGGCAACAAAATTGATAATATACAAATCACGGAACGCATTTATTTTGTTTTCTAACTAAATATACAAAGGCTGCATTTACCCTAGCTGTAATTGTGATATTATAAATTAATAAAATGAATTAATAAACATTTGATTGCCGAGTGCTCGTGTGGGAGAATCTTATTATACTGAACCGCGTTAACATATAGATATGTCGCCAGAAAATTGGTTATTTTTATTATGCCTCTGCCTGTTTTTTGAGGTTACTCACATGGGAGGCAAACAAACATGCGGTTCGCCTGATGGTAATACATCACCGCCGCCTATTAACACTTGCAACAACTCGGGTATTGCTCGCGCGCTGCCGACCCTGCAGGAATCGTTTCACGCCCTTATTGAAGAACTTCATGCTGTTATCTCCAGGGTAAACCTCAACGGGGAGCTCATTCCACCATCTGAGCGTTCGCGGAAGGAAACTACTTTGGAACCGCGCAGTGCGAGATCTTTGTGGTTCCGAGGTATGGACATGAATTCCCCGTCGATGGTAGAAGGTAGAAGTGGGTATTATGTGGTGATCAAACTTATATAGTAAATGCACTGGCCCAGTTGGTCATTTTCGTTGACGCAATAAACACTTATAGTTTCCAATCGGCACCGCCAACGCTACAAGCGCGCGCCATTTAACAGGCATACGTTAATTAACGTGATTATCAGTTGATTACACATGTCCCGGACGAATCAATTATACACGCTATTGCCCGCCCGCTGTGATTTGATTAACAAATGGAATTAAAGCACAATATGTACGTGGTGTATTGTTTACTTTCTTGGGATTGCTTCAGTCCAGAGCTCTACGAACGTTTCTGTCCTCTGCCCGTGACGAACCTTAGCCATAACCAAGTTCCAACTAGATCAAATCGATCGGCTACTCAAGGATGGGAACGTCAAGAGTACTCGAAGCATGAAGAGACTGGTGAATGTGGACGAAGCGAACGAGGTATGTAATTCTGAAGAGAACTGGCACTCTACTCTGTCTCTGTTTATCTCGTGAGGGATGATTTAGAGGGATTATGTACTATATGTAAATGTTTGTTTGTTGATGCGTACCTACTGCGGCCCAACTTGACGTGATGAAGTTAAACACTTCTCCAACTACAGTGTGACTCGGCTATAATGACGCCTGTTAATGCGCGCTATTCACGCCGCTACTGCTTGATGCTATACATTATATTTTGTCGAATTCATGGTGTTCATTGCTAATTTTCCGTGCTAATTACATTAATTTGTAATTAATTTCCTATATACTTAACGTATTTTGTACTTATACTAGAAAATCATATGCATGAATTATTAATTACACACGGTTTTAATATAGATAAGATCATTACGCATTTTATGTTTCTGAATTTGTAAACTCTCTTGGGTAAAAAGTATTCATTGATGTATAAATTTATTAAATAATTACATCCTAAGGTTAAGAGGTGGGTCACTCACACAGTTCATACATTATATTTGTGGTGCAATACATCATGACGTAAGTATGAGAAGTAAGTATGTAGATTAATTTAATCAACTATAGCACTAAATGCCACTGAATGAAGTATTATTTGCTTGTAACGATTGTTGGATGTTGTAACATAAAATGGACATAAAATGTGATCCAAAGATACTGGATTTTAAAAAGGTATTAAATATATTTTGATTTCTATTCTATGATATGTAATATATATGTATCTATCAACAAATTAAGCTAATTCTTCTGTGCACACCCGCTTCCATGTTTCTCCTGTCAACGGTGGTTGACTGGTAGAAAATGCTTTAGCATTAAGTCCACCATTGTACTTGAATTGTGCATAAATATTTCTTAATTCTTTATTTATTCAACATGCGACTGAGAAATGTATTTTTTTATTTTATTAATTTAATAAAATAAAAAAATACATTTCTCAGTCGCATGTTGAATAGCCAGACTAAGGCAGCGGTATGTGAGTCGCACATTGGCGCGGCGCTAATACCCAGATACCAACTTGCACCCAACAGTGCGCAACTCGCTCGTCGCTGCGTTTCCGCGCCACCGGCACCGCAGTTAACCAACTATGAACCAGCCTTGTACTTAATATTTGAAGATTAAGCGTTCATGATATCAACTAATGGGAGATTTGTACTTAAGCTACATAAGAAGTTCGTGAATATTCATGTCCTTATATACATAGCATCATACCGGGTCCCTCACAGGGTCGACAGCGTCAGTTCTCTCTAGACTTACTTGTGTGGTTGCCGGCTTCGAGTACTCTTGACGTATCGGTGTCACATCTATTAGATGTGTTATCGTTGGAACGTGGTCTTCCTCTGCCTCTTCTTCAGCACACAATCGGATTGCATATATGTTTAGTATATTATTCGCTCATTCTTCTATACGTTCAAACCACAGTAACGTGCCTTTATTTTTCATTACAATCCGTGTTCATAAATAATAATACCTTTATGCCTTTGCAAGGTATGTCCATGTCCAAGTATAATGTTCAAGCATTAAAAGAGGTTTTAATCTAACCTAACACACGGTAGCCAAGTAGTCAAACTCGACAGTTGTAAAGTCAGGATGTCAGTTGGTCATCTTGTCTAGGTGACAACTGGCAACCATGGTGTGTTGAGTTTTCCTGGCCATTATAATGATTTATCACAGTACATAGTAAACAATATTTTGAGATACTTGCACACTTTCGAGGAGGAATTTTAAGATGTATGTAAAATCGTGCCTCAACCAATACCCATAACTAACTACTATAACTTTCTCACTTTGAACGGGAGATGATACAAGAACATGATCTCGAAGCCACGCGTGTAATGGGTCAAGCCTACCGACACGAAGAGTACCAATAGCCCAATACCGAACCTAAGTAAAGGGATTAGAAAGCAGATTACATGGATTTTCTCCGGCAAATACCCGACTTGTAACTAAAATATAAACAGCGCAAACCATAAATCTTATAAGTAATTTAATAAAGTTCAAATTGCAATGTTTGATTGCGATGGTAGTTGGCTGTTCAGTTTTGTTAGCGCTGTACCGATTTGGCGTGAGTTCTGCTTCAGTTGGGGACAACTTGCTCCCAGCGGAGCTACCGCCAGTTTTGCATTGTACTGGGCTGGGCTGTGTGCATTGCCTTTGTGTATTTTGTTTTGCGAGTGTCGAGGCGACCGACTGGACTTTACTGTGTACTTAATTATTGTGGAATGGACAAAGGAACCGAAAAATGGTCGTGGCTCTGAAGCCCTCACACATTGCAACTTTAATCCAATTTGGAATAAGTGATGTAATTGTTTTAATGTTTGTATGTGTGTCAAATTGGATCCTCCATTTGCTTAAGGTTGCTGCCGCGGAACAATATAATATATCCTACGTATACATTTATATAATACTAGCTTATACCCGCGGCTTCGCCCGCGTAGAAAGAGCAACATACATATTTTTGCCTTTATAATATTAGAGCTTTGAATCTTTCGGGATTCAAATGTAGCCTAGGTCTTAATCCTGGGTACAAGCCATCACCATAAAAAATATCAGTAAACCGGCTTTTTTTCAGTCGTAAAAATGTTTTTTTTTTCAATAAAAAGTATCCGATGTTACTTCTTATACCTCCAAGAATATGTGTACAAACTTTCATGATAATCGGTTATGTAGTTTTTACGTGAAAGCGTAACAAACAAACTTACATTCACATTTATAATATTAGTAAGGATGTACATATCGTAATTCTACAATATCTGTTTTGTGTATATTCTTCTGAATATTGATTAGTAAAAAGTAATAAATAAATTTAATAAACTTGAAATGGAACTACATCCTACATCATCTACATACATCAGACTCTTCATGAACGCTCGTCGGTTTTGAGTACTCTTGACCATCCTTGGGTATTTTATCGATTGGATCTAGGTAGGTAGGTGGTCTTCACAATATATTCGCACTTTTTTAGATCTCATAGTACTTATGGAAAGTTCATAACTACCTCCTTTTTTTAGTTAGTTAAATAATATAACTTATAACCAGAGACTTATTACTTAGAGGGTCAATTGAAATAGCACCCTCTAAAGCGCACTTTTGAAGGTCGCTAACCGACCGCTGTTACGTGGTGTAATGTATCGTAGCGAATATGATACGTTAACTACGTCGTATGCTCAAATCTGTGTAAACACGCTCGCTTTAAACTCTTTGTCCTATACTGCTTGCGCGAACATTCGCTGTGTAACCCGTAACATTACGTCCCGTAACGCCGGTGGGTAACTACCTTAATAGTCAATATTTGTATCGGATAGTTGTCAAATATGGAATCAGCTCGTTAGCAGAGTTCGAAGTTCTTAGTTCTGTAGCTTTGGGAGTATCTTAAGCAGGCTTTCGGGTGTCCAGACCCATTCAGCTATTTCAGTTGTTGCAAGGTTTTATTTTATTACGGCGATAGATAATGTTGCTCAGCGAATTTATTATCCTGCCTACAAATGTTTCGCGTCTATTTACATAAATGGACCAAACTTGAATTCAGACTCGATTGTAAAAGTTTCATGACTTCAGGGCATGAATACTAAACAAATTGTTTGGAGCCTACAAAGATGATCGGTATCTGCTATCTGAAGGGAAAGGTCGTTTTGTAATCTTAAACAGCTCAATGAGGAGTTGTTCTCATCAGTCTACAAGATTTTTTTTAGACTTGAAGGTATCTCTAGTAAGTAAAAATAAACAGATATAAACAAATACATTGGGACAATTCCACACAAATTGACATTGCCCTGAATTAAACAAAGCTTGTGTGCTGGTAACTAGGCAACGATATATTTACGTATGTAAATGGATATATAAAAAAGAACAGTGCATCCAAGACTAAGGTACAAATACTCGTCATCAGCACACAAATATTTGTGCTCAGCGGGAATCAAACCCGCGACTTCGAGTTTTGCAGTCAGCGGCTCTAACCACTAGATCAGATGGCTGTCAATTAGAGACACAGTTCGAAAACATAGCAGATGAGGCTATGACTAATCCGTTGCCCACCTTATTCTAGGAGGAGTAGCAGTGATAGCGGCATAAATACAAACCGAATCTTTAGTGGATTTCTGGAAACTTTACTGCTGAGACTCATCGCAGGTGCAGGGGCTCATGGTTAAGAGCAGTGCCATTTGGCTGCGATCATCTGTCAGGTAGGGTGACAGCCCTAGTCCATGAAAGACATTCCAATTTTGAATGTGATACCTACCCGCTACCTGACGTAAATTGCTTGTAATTAGCAAGATTTCGCTTTTATATCTATCACTTTAACAAAATATATACAAAATGGGAATTATTATTACGATTAATACTCTGTAAGTCTTCATTATCTTTCTTGGGTTTCATTTTGGCACTTCAAAGCTTGCAAACATGGGCGGTCTGCCACACGGTAAGCGGTTATTGAACCCGTCTTACTGAGAAGCTTTAACCAGGGGTGAGACTGGTTGTATGTTGATTAACTTAACATATACTTAGTGCATGTGGTAAATATTATGAATATTGCATTATCATTAAGATAATCGTCAAGAGTACTCGTAACCGACGAGCATGTATGAAGAAACTGATGAATGTGGACGAAGCGAAAGAGATATCTAAGTCTAGAGAGAACTGGCGCTCTATACTATCTGCCTACCCCGTTAGGGACTTGGCGTGATGATATGTATGTATGTATGTGTGCATTATCATACAAAACCTTTTTGGCTTTTAGCTCTTTTGGCGTCCTTCGTGTCTTGTACCATGTGTTGTATTACTAGATCTCACTCCTTGAATATGGCTGGCATCCATAGGTTATATTTTCGGGCAGTTGACAGCAAAAAGGTGCCGACCTTTTTAGTGTCAAACAGTATATCTAAGAGTTGTGATAAATGAGTGTTTTATTCGCAAAGTCAAGAATGTTACCTAAAGTCCCGAAGGTGTGTAGCCAATGTGTTTGTCAGAACTGTGTCGTGTTTATGTCGAAAGATAACATTGTGAGATTTGCGTACATTTGAGAAGAAATTCAAAGAGGGGGAAGTGTAGCTATGACGTCATAACTGTCAGTTGCCACCTAAAGATGCCTACGCGATTGTGTAAGTGAATAATATAAACTTGGGTAAATATTATGTCACTTAAATTTTAGTCTACATCTCTCGGTCAGTGTGAGTTATAAAATATACTATATTAACTATGTGACTTCACTCAACGCGATACAAATTTAGCACACATGCTGTCGCCCACTGCAAGCTATTCTATTGACTCGTTTTTGGTACTTGTCGTCCACACCAAGTAACGTAACCAATATAAATGATGACAAACATAGTGCCCTCCGAGGCGCTTGTGCGCCATTACATGTTATTTACGACGAAGCCCGCAGTCGCAAGTTTCGGGTCCACTCGTAACTAGCACGTGTTCCGCCTTCGACATTGAGATTGCACCCGAATTTAAACTTATATTGCTGGGCTAAGGGCTACCATTGACTCGTAGTTCTGACAGATAAATGACCTGCTGTAGCCTAATAACAATATATATCTTCACGCCTTCACAAGAGTCCCCGAAGTGGTAGGCATCGTAAAGCTAGTGTTGTGACTAATCACATTGTTGTAGTACATTCAGAATACGAACTTGCATTATTTGCGTTGTAGGACTACTCAAACTTCTCGACCATGGCTCTTTATTTATAGTCTACTAAATAATGTGTATAATATATTTAAACGCTAGAGCGGATACTGGGAGTATACGAAGAAAGGACTACTCTGGAATACTGCTGAGGTAGATTTAAAAAATCGATTCTATCTTGATCAGTATCTACTTTGCAATCAAATCCGCAATTAAGGGATTTGCAAAGCGACTGACGTGGACAAAGGCGATTGTTAAGGTGAACAAAGATATTTTACGTTGGTTTGGACATATAGAAAGGATGAGTGAAGAAAGATTGACGAAACAGATATACAAAGCAAAAGTGTGTGGAAGAAGAGGCAGAGGAAGGCCACGTTCCTCGATTGCGAGCTTGTATGAAAAGACTAATGAATGAGGTCTGTAAATCTAAAGAGAATTGGCTTGCTTATCTTCCTCCCATTCGGCTTAGTTACATATTTTTTTGTATTAAGACCTATTTTACTTACCTATCATTTATTCTCCTCTCAGTATGTTTCTGACATGGAACTTGATACCCCGGGAATCGTTAGCAATTAAAGGGCAAAGGTGACTGCTGACTATTAGTTGGGTCATGTTTTATGAGTTTTAACGAATTAAGCGATACAATACAGTGGAGTGGAGTTTCACTTTATTTTTCTCTCGAACATTAATGGTAGATGCCGCTAAAGCAATTTGAGCAACAACTCCCCAGCAGCATTATATCGAATGCAAAACAAATTGAATAATTTTGCGCTAAATTATCGCAATACCAAATGTTACGGAGTATGCTGCGAGCTATTTTGTAATTAAATTTAATGCCAATCATATTCACCTGATATATAATGCTAGCTTATGCCCGCGGCTTCGCCCGCGTGTAGTTCGGCCGCTATGCTGTGAAAGAGCAACATACTTTATAATATTCAAATGTATCCTATGTCCTAATCCTAGGCATAAGCTCAAGAGATATTAAATTTAAGACTAGTTTACTTGTTAAGAATCTTAAGAAAATTTTATATAGACAAATGGGGCCATTTCAACTGAAGGCTGCCATCAAAATAACAGGAAATAATATCGTTAGCGTGGGTTATTGCTCTTTTATATCTCGTGAATAGGCAGACCGATCGATACGCCTCATTCGCGGGGAATGGAATGAGGATCGGAAATAAATTTGACCTAAGGCTTCAATGAAACCTTAAAAAGCTCTCAGACGTCGGAATATATATATATATATATCCAAGTAGGTATCCAGGTCTCAAACTGATAAACATAACACCAACACTTTGTATGTCTACCATAGCAGACCGTACTGCAGTACCGCAGTCAGTGGCTAGCGGATCACCTACCATACTAAATACATTAATAATAGAACAAGTTCAATGACCAATCACACCACGAGCTTTACGGTGGCAGAAAACATTGAGAAGAAACCTCCCGAAACGTGTGAGAAGAAATTCAAAGAAGCATGTGTAAGTATAAGTAAGTTGTGCTTGAGAAACTGTAACAAACTCGGTTCACGTTAGCACCTAAATATATGCCTGGCGACAGTGACAATACCCAAATGTTAATCCTCTGATTACCTTTGTGGGATCTTCACGCCTTCCCACAAGGGTCCCCGGGGTGTAGGTAGTACCCACACTCTCATTTTCCACCCGAAAATAAAATTGAGGTACCAACGTGACAGATGGCGATACCATCGCCGCTACTCAAGCACGACTATACATACGCCTTTGAATTTCTTCTCAAGTGTATGAAGTTCTCAGAGTTTCCTCTCGACAATTTCCTTCACCGTAAAGCTCGTGGTAATCACTGTACTTAAGTTCAGAAAAACTCATTGGTACAGGCGGGATTCGAACTTTCAATCTTTGCGTTGGAGGCACCTGCTTGAACGACCCGGCTACCACGACTTAATTACCTTCTGACATTTGTTACTATCGTTTTAAAAGCAATTTTTGTGCTTTGAAGTTTAAAATTATGACTTAATGAAAATAAAGAAGTTTTTCATCATCATCATCATATCATCACGCCAAGTCCCTAACGGGGTAGGCAGAGAGTATAGAGCGCCAGTTTTCTCTAGACTTACATACCTCTTTCGCTTCGTCCACATTCATCAGTCTCTTCATACATGCTCGTCGGTTTCGAGTACTCTTAACGTTCCCGTCCTTCAGAGTCCGAGTTTTTTGAATCCGTAATCTATGAACCTTTTTTAGGTTTTATTTATCAAAGGAATCTTGAGTGGCGGGGAGTTAGCGACTTAAAACGTATTATACAAATTCCAAGAGCTAATCTCATCAGTAGAGAGATATGACAATTTCACTCTCGACTCACATCGTCCTCCCATCAAACTTATATACATACTTCTCACTTCATCCACGTACCATCAATCCCTTTATTTGTGATTCCAATCTTTGACAACATAATAAAATGGATTAAGTGCCGCCGCTAGCCCAGCTATTTGATGATGAAAATCATACATGCGAAAGAATGGAAGAGAGAATAGTGAATTCTTACTAGACTTACAGACCCCTTTCGCTTCATTTACATTTAAAGTTGATTTGTTTATTAGGTACGCATTCACGTGTACTTAACTCGTTGTCATGAACATATATACATGTTGTTAGGGGTACAGATAAAGACAAAGAAGTAAGTGTACTCAAAATCAAAATCAAAATATAAATCTTTTTATTTCACATAGGCCCAGGTGGGCACTTATAAAACGTCGAAAAAGAAGCACGGTTCGGGTTGGTCGCTTCCATGGAGAACCGGCAAGAAACTCCATGGTTACTCTTTTTTTACTCTTACTGAACCTCCCTGAAGTAAGTGTACTATTCCCTGAATTTATTGATCAAATAAACATTATAAGCGCATTTGTTACTGGCTCTATGTTTAGGTATATATATATATATATATATATATATATATATAATTAATGTCTGTATGTATCTCCTTTATAGGATCGTAAACGACTGGGCCGATTTCACAATTGGTGGCGCTGCGATCGTGTTATAGCAACTTCTATTTTTCACCCAAGCGAAGCTGGGCGGGACAACTAGTCATCAATAAATAAATGATCAGTACCTATGTACCTAATAATGTCGGCTGGAATACAGCGATTTATTTTTCCAATACTTTGTATAAAAGTTTGAAAGTTGACCATCCCTAATCATTTAATGTCTGATCCCTAAAGAGCTGGGAATCACAAACATTTGCCGTTTATTCATGGCCGTACCCGAGCAGAAATAATTCTAATTAATATAACGGGCGGTGTGGCCCTGTCCATTAATATTAATACCGAGACAAATTTAATAATCGTTGCTATTCCTTTAATTAATTTCCAGCTCTCACGGTAACAGTTTTGGAAATTAATTTTGTATATTTCCGTGTGTTTTGTCAAGAGATGAAATGGTGCAGTTATCTCCTGATAACGTTATATGATGATTCGACTTTGCATCACTGGTATATGTATTGATAGGGCCTTGTTATTAAATACGCAAACTATAGGAAGTATTATTCTGCTTTATTATGTCGACTCCACGCGAAATTTAGTTTCATTACAAATTCAGTAATATTTACCAACTGCAACAGTTAGCCCCAGCAATCGTGTGTATGACTCAATAGTACAAAAAGTATATTAAAAAAAATACAATACTTTGCCAGCTTGTATAGCGGTGCTCGACATTGCTTACATATATATATATATATATATATATATATATATATATATATATATACAGCAAATGACAAAGATTTCAAAGCAATTGTTGGCGAGCATCGGAAGCGGAAATGTTATTAAGGCATGACAGCTTCGAGCCTTACTTACTTAAAGGATGTTTGATAAGCTTTTGCTTGGTGCCGGATTAATAACCGAGTCTCTCATGCCGAGTCAAATCGTGATCGCATTGAAAACAGAACCTTCGCTTACAAATTCGCAGTATTATGCTTATTTCAAAATGTCTAAAAATAGTTAAAGTCTGAGGTGTTTCATCAATGAAAATGTTTAAACCGTGGGAGAGCTGTGGTGACCGAGGGGTCGGAGTACCTGCAACACAAATATTGCAAGTTCGAACCCCGACTGTACCAATGGAAAGTTTTCCTTCACCGCAAATTATAAAAAAAAATTAGAATGAAAAATAAATCACTGTATTTAAGTTCAGAAAAACTTACTGGTACGGATGGGACAAGAAAACTCGAACCAATTGGCCTCCACGGGTTAGAAATGTTTTCACCCCAAATCAATTAAAATTACAAAACATCGGCAGCAATGATGGAAATACCATAATCTTCTATCCAATACAAATAACTTATAACGTTATATTAACGTATTTCAACCCAGTATTGTCATAACAGCCTGCCGTTATGCACAGCCAAGTATGTACACACCTAATCCACTTCACAGCAGTTTAATGAAAACGCGTAATCCAATTTCAATTATGAATATGTCGTAACCCTAAACGTCAATTGGGCCCGGCTCGCGGGTGCGATTGCGGGATTTTTTAATAAAACTTATCCCGTTATGTTCCGTAAAGCCGCGGCTTGTTTACAATAACACGATAATGCTCCTTCACGGGCCACTAGCCGCCTTTATTGTCCAACTTGGTCCATTGTGCCCCGCCCGCCGCGACGCGCATAATGAAACCGAAAGTATTGTACGCTTTATCCGATTGCGCTATAAATCAATACGTGTACCTTGGTCTTAGAGTGGGTTGTGACCATTTGCTTTGGAGCTTGGATCATCTAAGGCTTATTAAAACGCTAATAATATGAGTTTCTGACTGGTTCTTTACGAACGTATATAACAATACAAAGGTACGAATTTCCAAATAACAAAAATTCTACTTAATAGATGAGAAGTTACTTTGACACATGATATTGATGGTATTTACATACATATATAACTAAACTGAACTAATTAAAACTTATCTCCAATGAATTCAAGACGACGTGACGCCGGGTTCCTCCGCGTTGTCTTAATAAACGCCATTTACAGTGACACTTTTAAATCTCAATTATTCGAATTGGACCACTAAGAGATGAAGATGCAGAAGAAGTGAAAACAAATGTAAAATATACAGCAATGCTACAGCGAGTTATCACAATAAAAGTTATTCATTATCCCATTAATTCATCACTAGCGTACACATTAATGTACCGCCATGTCTGGAACATTACAAAACTTTAGCCCGACATGTCGCTGCGAGAATTCACCCGCAGTCGGGTAACTTCTTAATTGGTTCAATTTATAAACAAAGTACAAAAAGTTGATGAATCCACCACAATAAATAAATACAAACAGTAGACCAATGTCTTCGACGAACGATCCACTGATGTTCTGTTCTGAACCTGCTGATAGGAAGCAGTTACCGTAGCCTATTTACGCTCACGATACCGAAGTATCACTTACGCGTTGCCACTATGTGTTCAGAGAGTATGCTGTGTTGGCAGCATAATGGGACTAATCTCTCTGCTGCTAAAACAATATAGTAATCCTCTCCCTTACTGTGTTATTTGGCTACGGAATTCGATCAGGTGGAGGTTCTGCCCCAGTCGGGCAATGCCACTCCTCGTTACGTATGTAATTGCATAATAACGTGGTTATGTTTATATTATTATTGCTACTACTTTATATTACTTGAACATAAAAAAAACTATCGCATTATAGAGAGACTAATCTTTGGTGGCTTGTTATAATTTGACTAATACATGAGTGAGTTGTATTGACTCCATAATCCGAGGCGTAAGGTCGGCAAAGAAGCTTGATCACGTATTACTATTTGCATGTTGCACTGAAAGTGTACTTGTATTGTGGCTGAAGGGTCGTCTCGGGTTGAATTTCAGGATTCCTTCTCAAGAAGTTTATGAGTTTTTTTGGCCGAGAATTTTTTCAAGCGTCGTTAAGATGTTCTTCAAGTTAAAGATAAAATAATTTGGTACGTTAGAATTGTGGGACAAATTGATAACATATTACAGGAGTTTATGTTTCATCAAACAGGTATGTTTACTACAAGATTGTATCGTTGCTGTAGAACGCGTGAAAAGGACAAATATGTATACGGGGCAGACTAAGCGTAGCCAGGAAGATCCCAGTCCGGATCCGTCATCTGTTAATAAATTAACAGTTTCTTTTAGTTCGCCCGATAAGCTTGTGTAGTTCAATTTTGTGTGGTTTGTCTATGCTCTGCGTCTCTGCAAGATCAAATCTCTGAGATGAGAGCTACCGTTAAAGCGCGGATGTGTTTTTGACAAAATACACTTGCATTTTATAAAAACGAAATAGAAATATGTAGTATTTGTAATGCAATATCTTATCTTATTACTATATTATCCAAAAATACGAGAAGCAAAAAATATTATAGTAAGAACACAAAAGTATTCTAGTATATTTCCTCAGAAAAGTTTCTATCTGAAGCACTAAATAAATAAAAATTCTAAGCATGTATATTGGTGGTTCTCGTTCCATTTAATAATTATTTTAGTCTGCACCTAAGTATATCATGGAGAGAGATGCTGAAGGCACCCAACACCACATACAATCCCTGGCGATGTTGGATAAGCAGTCGAAGACACGTGGACTAATGACTAATGGCATCGTTACTGGCCAGTGTTCATTCCAGCAGTGAATATGGCTTCCAAACTCAAAAAATCCAGAAGAGCTTCTCTACCTGACAGACGCCCTTTCCTCTCAAGGTAAGGTTAGTAATGCCACAATGCTAATGAAATTAATAAAGTTATAGGACAATACCATTATTATTATTATTGCATTTGCCCAATTATTCAATTATATTATGTTTGCTAATTATATTACATGACGTTTTAACAAGCTAATTGATGATAGCGTAAGCTTAGCACAACGTGCAGTCGGGCCCGACTGCACAATGGTCTGAGCTTATGTCACGTAGTTAGGCTCTATTGTGGGTGCTTTGGACACATTTCAGTTGCTGATATTTAATAGAACTGGTACGTAACAAACAAATGCACTATACAAACGTTGCATATAACTATACGTATGATAGTTAGGGCAGTGGATTCGATTCCGTGCACACCTGCGCCTCTTTGTTACACGTGACTGTTTCAAATTAGTTCCAGCCACTCGCTGCGCAATGGAATGAGGGCAAATTGTTTTGTAGCTATCTCAATTCAGTTCTCTAATTAGGTTTGTGAAAAAGTGCTATTTTGTTGTGCTATATTATTATTTGTTATACCAAATGGAATGTTGCTCTGCAGCACTTGGAGATGTTCGTACTTCTAATTTTATTGTATAAGCATTTACTTACATACGTTTATTTAAAGGTAAGTTTTGAGTATGACTATTACTATGCTATACTAAGCATAGAACAATATGATGGCGCGCCCGCTTTCGCTTATTTAAATATTTTTTTAAGGAACAACTTACCAACTAACTGGCAATAGAAAAGGTTACAATAAAAATGCTCATATTTCCCCCACCGGCCAGTAGCTATTTCACGTTTGCAATTCTATTATTAATTAACGTTTCCGCAGCAACTAAAATATTGCGATGGTTTTTTTATTCGTTCACTTTGCAGCTTCCACTTCTGTTCATTTTGTCTATTTCTATATGAATTATTATTGTAGGTGCAGACTGAATCGATATTTCCCATTGCAAGTTGTAAATGTTACAAGTTGCATTTATAGCGCCGTCAGATGAAGTCGCCGAGAAGTAGGGTACAGAAGCGATACGGATCGGCTCACATGATATCACTTGAAAGGCATCTCTCGAGCTAAAAATATCGTTGAGATGAACTCGATAAACACCCGTGGCCGCAGATACAAAACTGATCCAAAAAATTGATGACCTTATTTGATACGTTCCTGATTGATTGTTTTTGGAAGGAAACTAGGAAGATTGAAAAAGACCTAACTTTTTTAGGGGTATGTTTTTCATATGTATGGCTTTACGCCTTCCCATATGACAGAGGTGTATCAACATCCATTTTCACCGTTTTTTCACCATTAAGCCAGTGTGACAGATGGCGAGACCTTTCTTCTCAAACTTATGCAGCCTTCCTCTCGATGTTTTCCTTCACCTCAAAGCTCGTGGTGTGACTAATCACTGTACTTAAATTCAGAAAAACTCATTGGTACGGGATTCGAACTGCTTGCCTTGTTGCCTGCGACCCTTGTGTCGCAGGCAACTATTCGAGACACGACCACCACAAATTAATGTATAGTGAACATTATAACATTTAAGAGTGTATGTTCATTAATGTCTATAAAACAATGTTCAACCTGCATAATGTACTAAGGTCAATAGTTATACTACTCACTCACTAGGCGCTCGTTCATCATTATTCTGATATCAATAATAATGGACCTTACATTACACCGGCGTAGTACCGCTTTCTATAAACTCCAGCGCGGCCGCAATATATCCCAGATATCATTTTAATACACAGCCAGACTACAAGTGCGCCAGGGCTACTCCCTGCCTTCTATTTAATTGTACCTTTTAATAATTTAAGAAAAATAATATATAAATTTGTCAAAGAAAATTATGCATTCTTTGTAACATACATATCAACACGCCGAGTCCCTTACGCGAGAGTATTGAGCGCCAGCTCTCTATAGACTTACATCTCCGTTTCTTCATCCGCATTCATCAGTCTCTTCATACACACTCACCGGTTTCGAGTACTCTTGATTTTCCTATCCTTGAGTGTTCCATCGATATGATCTAGGTAGTTGGATGCTTCTAAATATCTTCCTTCGAACACTTTGTTCGATATTCTTTCTTAGCAACTGTAACACTATCAATAAGAAATCCTTATTAATCTAAACACGAGACTGTATTGAAACCCTAATTGCCTAAATTTGTAAACGCCTTTTATCGCAAATAAAACAGCTGTAAGAGAGCAATGCTTCAGCATTTTCCAGCATCCGTGTGTAAGCCCTACCCGTATTAGGCGGGCATTAGACTGCGCCACTGAAAGCGCTGACCGATATAAAATGTTTTAAGAGCGTTTTGTTGCAGCGTAGCTCCGTGTAATCACATTGTTGTCTGAGATTACCGAGCCTTCGGCTGCAGTAAGCAAGGATTATTATAGCCAGCAGATTGTAAGCTTTATTTACCGCAGTTTAAGGTCCCTTTTATGGTATTGCAAGTAGTTATCCTTGTAAGCGAGGATTATATTGTAAGTACCAACTAAAGTTTGTACTGCGGTAGAGACGGTCAAGATAACATTAAAAATACTAGGACATTTTAAGTCTGCTTACTTTGGAGTACATTATTCATAGATAAAAGGTGTTTTGGAAAGCCGTAACTATATGTATGGGGCAAGCACACAAAGCTGGAGAAACATGTTTTGAGGACGTTAGTCTTATGTGCTAAGGTTTTTGTGAGCCAATACTCGAACGGTACTAGTTCACATTGGTAGCCCTATTCTTTTATCCCTTCGCTTTGGTTTATTTATTTCCTCTACCCGCCTCGTTATTCTAGCCTCTTGTTATTGTACATTCATCCGAAAAACCGCATGCAATTTATCTTAAATTCTCAAACAAATTTCTACCCTATCCTGAACTCACTAGGGCACAAATTCATTGGGCAAGTTTTCGCCAGTGAGGTAAAAGGTACCCACGTTCAAGTAATGCGGTTACATTTTACGTAACTGAATACGACGTAATTCTCGTGGAAACGCTACGACCGCTACGACCGCTACGGTGCGTAGCGCGTAGCCGTGCTACGAGCTACGTATTTTATGTTCTCGGTCTCCTTGGAATGTTGTGTAGGTATGATTCCCAATGATTTAGGGATCAATATCTTGTTGTATATGTATTTTAAATACAGTAATAAACGCTCAAATTTTAAAATGTTTTTGCTCAGCATCTTCATATTACTATATAACTATAATATTATAATAATACGCCTTCCCACAAGGGTGCCCGAAGGGGTAGGCAGAGGTGTATAGGTATATTTTCGCCAATTTTCGCCCACTTTCCGCCAATGTACTTTAGGTTTTCCTCCACCATAAAGGTCTTGGTGTGACTAATCACTGTACTTAAATTCGGAAAAACTCATTGGTACAATTGGGATTCGAACCTGCGATCTTTGTGTCGCTGGCAACTACTCGAACCAAGCGGCCACCACGGCTACATAATTATACTATTAACTATGAATTATAGAATAAATAGACAAGTTTAACTCTATTTCCTTCAAAGTTCCTTGAAAGCATGAAGGGTTGTTTCCGAGAACTACAAAGTACAAACCGTGCAATACAACTAATTTCAAAATCACAAATAGCTTGTTGAAAGATAATCCGAATATTGACATTTGTCCGAGACAGGGGTGGACGAGGGTGTGACGT
>JACCPG010005386.1:0-20872 GCA_016069955.1 Drepana arcuata
TTGGCCGATTTTACTAAAACAAATATAACTTCTTGAAATGGAAGCCTTATTCGCCCTGCCGTTCACAGTTCTAGAAATACCTAACATTAAAATAAAGAAGCCGACATGGCTTCAACCTCCATCTGCGATGACGACGTTCTCTCTGGTATTGCTATCATACTTTCTGGTGACGGGAGGTTAGTTTCTTGTTTTCATATATTTCTTATAAGACACAATATATACTTGCTAAATAATGTCGGTTTGTTGTAGGGATTATTTATGACGTGATCGTGGAGCCGCCTAGCGTGGGGTCTACGACAGATGAGCATGGTCACAGTCGGCCGGTGGCGTTTATGCCGAATCGTGTGAACGGCCAGTACATAATGGAGGGATTGGCTTCCAGTTTCCTGTTCTCCCTCGGGGGGCTCGGGTTCATCATTTTGGACCGCACCCACAACCCAACAACACCAAAACTGAATAGGATCTTGCTTATATCTGTTGCCTTCTTATGTATTCTTGTATCATTCTTTACCACCTGGATATTCATGCGTATGAAGTTACCAGGGTACCTACAGAACTGATTCACTTTTATTATGTAGAATAAGTGAACTTTTTTAAGAATTTTATTTCTGATTGTATTCTAAATATCTTATATTAAATATTTTTGTAACAATATAAAGTAGTTTTCTGTATTTACCATTTGCTAACAGTAGATCTTCTCCGCTAAAGATGTAACCATTTAATTAACCAGTATGGCATTAAAAGACATTTATAAATATTACATTCTATATTTGGCAGCTTCAATATTGATTTAATAAAATGGTACTTAATAGAAAACATTAAAGTATCACAATCTCATAAAAAAAGTGTAAATAAGGAGATTCCAAAAGTCAAGACATAAAATATAGGTAATAATTTTCTAAATTAAATAAGATTTATATAAATAAATTAATAAGGAAGACATTTCACATTTCAATTTACATTAATAAATGCATTGATTATATGGACATACATTGTACATAAATTCACATTGTGTGTACTTTGTTTTCGTTTACTAGCTAGGACAAACATTTAGGAGATGGATTGGCATTAAAATTAATTCTATGCTGTATATTTCATTAACATCATTAATTACATAAATTAAATAGTTATATTCAAAGGCGTATGTATAGTCGAGTCGTGCTTGAGTAACGGCGATGGACTCGCCATCTGTCACGTTGGCACCTAATATACCTCTGGCGGAAAGTGGGTGTGTGGGTATTACCTATACACCTCTGCCTACCCCTTCGGGGACCCTTGTGGGAAGGCGTGAGGATATATTTAAATAGTTATATTTTTTGCCTGCCAGCCTTTTCTTGATGGTAAACAATAATCTATGGATTCTTGCAATTTCAATCATATATAGTACACACATAACATAATATAAATTGTATTTATCATTGTATTGAGGGGGGAATGTAAGTTAAAACCTGTAAACATGTATGAAGTGAGCTGAAAATCTAGAAATGGTGATTGCTACTTGAATTGGCATGATGATATGTAGTTTTTAGTTATATTATAAACTGGTTTGCATCTATGGTTCTGAAGACCAAGAAAGTCCAATTCATATATCGGTACAGTAATTTAACTAAATTTCATTATGACTTTTATGTATGTACAAAATAATTATGTCTATTTGTGCATCCTACTAAGGATTCCCTAGTTACCATACCTTACATACCAATCAATTACATAATATACATATATATGTATATAGTATATTGATCACATTTCATGACAAATTGAGATTATAGTATAATTATTCTATTTTGAGACAGTTTGAGAAGTTTAGTTTCACCATCGATTTGTTTACATTCACAGCCTTATTCTGAAAGCCCTGAAAAAGAGAAAATAAATGTTGGTTTTATTATTGTATAACTTCACTTCTTTTCACAAGAGTCCCCAAAACACTTTTTGCCAACATGATGAAAAGTGAGTCGATCACCATTTTTCAATTCATACATATTTGAATTTCTTTGCGACACCTGCAAGGAAATTCAAAGATGTATGAATTGAAGAACGGTGATCGACTCACTTTCTGTCTTGATCTTCATCTTGATGTTTTCCTTCATAGTTAAGCTCGTGGTGTGAAATAACTCATTGGTACAGTTGGCATACAAACTTGCGACCATTGTTGCAGACGGCTACTCCAACCACTCCACCACCACAGCTTATTTTTGTTAGGAGTGTTATATAATATATGTATATATATAAATAGCACCTAATATACCTCTGGCGGAAAGTGGGTGTGTGGGTATTACCTATACACCTCTGCCTACCCTTTCGGGGACCCTTGTGGGAAGGCGTGAGGATATATTATTTATTATTATTATAGTGGTAGGTGTAAAAAAGGTGAACACAAGTCTCATATAATTAAATGAATTTTAAATATAAATACTGCAATTACACATAAAATCTTATCATAATTTAGAATACAGTTTATCAAGTATCCTGTACTCAGGCCCGCCGCTAGCTGTTTCGTCGCCCGCGTGCAATACCGATTATGCCGCCCTACGACTACTTACTCTGAGTCTTTTAAAAAAAAAAAGGATAATTAATGTTTTCACATTATGGTGGAGAAAAAAACAACTTAACGAAGATAAAACATGTATTTTAAATAATTAAGACCTTATTATTCTTGTTCACAAAAATTTAACTCTTCTTGCCTTACATTTGCGAAATCTTTTATCAATTTCTTGTATCCAAACTGTCTAAAATTTCATGTTCAATAGAAACCATAGCTAAAAAGTTTAATCTTTGCTGAAGCATTGTTGATCTTAAATAGTTTTTTATAATTTTTAATTTTGAAAATGATCTTTCACCAGATGCAACTGAAACCGCCAGTGTAAGTAATATTCTTAGCGCTATTGCTGTGTTCGGAAATGTTAAATTAAGTCATTGGTAAAAAGATATTGTAATAAGGCTTGTGGATCATTAGACTGGTTTTCAACAAAATGCAACTTTAATGCAATGATTTCATTAAATAAATCAATACCGTCCATGTCTGATTCACTACTTGAATCATCTTTAAGTTTCAGATTTAAATCTTTACAATGTTTCATTAACTCATCATTGGAATAATTAAATAAGTTATTGCTAAAAAAGCCAAACACGTCGGTAAATGTTTTAAACTCGTCAAATCTATCCTTTAATGAAGTTATTGTCTGGTCTAGGATTCTAAAATAAAACTCTACACTATATCTGATTTTGGGGTCTACTAAAACTTCATCACTGTGTTCATAGTGGAATTGCGTTGATTTTTTTCTTGGACGAATTGTATGTATTGGTGGGAAATCTGTTTCTACGTCGAGTTCCTGAGCCACTTAGGAAGCTTCTGCTAACATCGTTTCGTATCAAGTGTTCAGCCGTGCGATATTCTGTGAACTTATCAATCAACTTATTTAACAAATTTATGCAGATTTGAGTATTCATTGTTGAGCTCTGCATCATTTTGCTCAGAGCATTAATTTTGTTTAAAATATCGAAATAAGTTCAGGAAAACTCATTGGTATAGACGAGATTCGTACTTGCGATATTTGTGTCGCAGGCAAGTAGGTACTCGAACCACTCGGCCACCACGGCTTTTTACAATACACGTTTTCTACAATAAGTTTATTTCGATCATAACAGAACCTATTAATTAATTTTCAAAATTAATATTAAAGACGAATTTGATATACTAAAACGATATTATTAAATACTTAAAATACCTTATTTATTGTTCCTTGAACAGTAATTATTGTGATAAGTCTACAAATAAACGTAGTACTTACCATAATTACGATTCCTTTCCACTTCTGTTTTATACTGTCAGATGATTGAATTATAATTACAAAATCAAAATCAAAATCTTTTTATTTCACATAGGCCCAGGTGGGCACTTATAAAACGTCGAAAAAGAAGCACGGTTCGGGTTGGTCGCTTCCATGGAGAAGAACCGGCAAGAAACTCCATGGTTACTCTTTTCAAATCATTAGGCATATACAACAATAATATTTTTTCGTTACACTAGACAAGTTTAAATATCAATAATTGAATCGAAACGTCAAAAGAACTATTAACAAAATAATTGCAACATAAGGTGCCATCGTTACTATTCATCAACAAGTATCAACAAGTATCTAGGTAGGTACCTAACCAACCAATTGAGAAGGAAGCGCAAAAGAGATTCCCCTAACTAACTTTCATAAAAAGACAGACGCCTTCGGTAATGCATCTTAGTTTTAATGGATGCCAATTACGCCTTAGGCGATTTAGCCCGCTGTGGGCTAGGCGCCCCCAGTTGGTATCCTATGTGCGCCCTCTGCGTAGGACTTGAACGGTCAGGGGTACAATGACTTGAATTAGGTATGAGTCGCCCGCCCGATTTGCCGCCCCCCTGGACGTGCCGCCCGCGTGCGGTGCACGCCTTGCACGCCCGCTTACGGCGGCCCTGCCTGTACTCACGTTTGCAAGAGCTTCTATATAATATTTCATAGTCCAAAGTAAATTCACCACCTGCCAGCTGTTCATCAACACATTTTTATATCACACCTTTAAGAAACACAATGTCTCAACTAGCTGACATTGAATCTGCACAAAAAACATTGGAGGAATGCTTCACAAGGAGGATGGCTGAGCTTGAAGCACAAATTCAGGGTGGAGGAGGTCAAGCTAAAGAAACAGTGGCCAAGGTTGCTGAAGGGTTCCGTTGCTTCAGGGAACTTATGTTTAATATGCTAGGGATCCTCCAAAGGCAAATAAGTGAGTGCTCCAAGATAGTGGATTCCATGGAGACCAGGCAACAAAGGAAAGCACTACTCTTCATTGGGGTTGTGGAAACTGATAAAGAAGAATGTTCTACTGTTGTCCTCGGTACCATCAAAAGTAAGATGACATTTAATGATTTCACTGCCGCATCATTCAAGGTCTGTCATCGACTTGGCGAGCAAGGCAGGGGACGTGATCGACCCATACTAGTCCGCTTTGCAAACTTGGTCCAAAAAGTGTCTGTGTGGAAAGCGAAGTCAACGCTGAAGGGGTCCTCAATAGCAATTAAGGAATTCTTAACCAAGGTCCGGCAGAATGTATTTGCTAAGGCTCGTCTCCACTTCGGTATGTGGTCATGCTGGACTCAGGAGGGCGTCATAGTAGTTATACACCAGATGGTAAGAGACATAAACTCAAAATATCTCTATATCAATAACTCCAGCGAAACCCATAAGTACCGGTGTATCTGGTTCCAATAGAAGAAATACTCGACGCAATTAGTCTCAGTGCTGTGTGCTGGCGATTAGAGTTAATAGTGGTAAAATTGTCAGTGCTCTCATATCAAGCTGTATTATTTCGCGTTGTATCTGTTTGTTTCTGATCGCACTTATTATTTGCTTAACTTATCATTCTTTATCATTCAATACAATTTTTCTATTAACCCACATATATCATATAATTTCTAAGATCCAAACTATTGCTCATTTCTCTATCTACCTACATATTCGTAATATGATTCTACTTTCATTTATTTACATGTTATCATTGATATATTTCATCCTTAATTATTATATTTTCCTTTCCTTGTTAACTGATCATGTGTTAATTTTGTATTACTAAAGTTGTTATTGTTAAGTTAATCGTGGATTACTCATGTATGCATTAAATGACTGTTATTTATTAAGGGGTATTATTTAAGCTATCACCAATTTAATTAGTTTTGTGTTTCTTAAATAATAGGGTTTGTCCTCAAAATAGTAGATCTGTCACCAAAATGTAGTCACCAAACAATGCAAAATCAGTTCCACAATAAATCACCTAAAATCCTGGGATATAAGGTCTAGTACCAAATAAATGTTTTTGTATGTATTATAATAGGTGTGTCCTAATAAGTATTTAAGCAAACTAATTTAAAGAGATCACCAATAAATCATATTATGTTACTAGAAAATTGCATTAAGTTCAAATAAAAAATTAGGGTTGTCATCATTGTTTCAACTAAAAGATTCTGCTACTTAACTAGACTCCCAAGGTTCTAAATTTCCACTGGTAGTATAAATTATATTTAAATAAAATTTTTAGCAGAGTAGTAAATAAAACAATTAAAGTCAAAATAATCAATATTCCTAGTTACCTACTACCCATCGTTGAGGCCGGATTGGTCAATTTTTAAAGCGCGCCAATTTGTCTCCGCCCCTTTGATAATTTTTTCATTAAAATTATAAATTGATGTATTAAATTGGTAACGAATACTATTAATTTAATATCTGAACGAAATAAAATGTTACTACTGTATTGGTGACAAAATATCAAATAAAAAGGAGTCGCAGTCAGGGATCGATAATCGATTTATTTGGTGACAGATCCACCATTCTGAGCACAGAGCTATTATTTAAGTAACAAAACTGTTATTATAAGAACGAAGTTTATATTCATGTAATGCAATATAATTTTATTGGTTATCGATCTCTTATTTTACACATATATTAACATTAATTTGATAATTCATACTTGGGAACAAATTTTGTTTATCTGAGAACGAAAATATTTCGTGGCGATAGATCTATTTATTAGGTGATACAACTTGATGACAAATATAAATTTTGGTGATAGAAAATATAGTTCCCTTTATTAAGTGCGTTGGTGTTGGCTGGCGGGTGGTGTAGGCATAATTTCCTTGCATTTTATAGAAATATTAGATTTACATTTAATTAGTTATATAGTAAATATATTATTATTATATATTATTCTATTTTGTTATTTGTTTCAAATGATGATATCATCCGATGATGATTCTTTTCAGTCTATACATAATTCGAGTTTGTCATCTAACGATAGTTTTTTTTTTTTTTTCTTTATTATTTATAGAGGGTTTTTAATACAATTAATGCCACCCTCGATTGTACACTTACTAACAGACATAACAACAACTGAGTCTATCTCCGCCTTATACCCAATCCAACAAATTTTAATAGTATTCTGACTTCTCGTGACAGTGGAGTCGACAGGATACTATTGTACAATCCCACATCGTAACAATTATTAGCTAAACTAAATTGCGATATAAAGGAGCGTCTCTCAGCTTCATTCCGGACACACTCCGCCAGAATGTGCAACACATCTTCGGTTCTCTCGCACTCTGAACATAATGGTGATGCAACTTTTTTCATCATGTGTGCAAATCTATTCAAGGGGATGTGTCCGGAACGCAGCCTGAATGCAGTTACAATTTCGGTTCTTTGCATCTCCGAACTCGCGAACCACGGGAAGCGGGAGATATGAGGCTGGATAGTTTTGTACCAAATTCCAGTGGCGTAGGGTGAAAAAAAAGAAAGGTAAAGCCGGACCAAAAAAATGGCTAACGCGTGAATAAGCAAAACGTCATATCTTAACTTGTAAAAAAAATGCAATAAATTACATACCATATATTAGTGTGTTAGTTCACCTCCCAAAACTACGGCGAAATGTTATGTATGGTGCTTGCGTTGCGTTGTATTGCAGTTGTTAGTGTTCACCACCTTCCCCATACATGACATTACTGGTATCATATGAACAATGCATGTCGAGTATGATAAAAGTGGCTTTAAAAAGCCGTTTTAAAGCACACGTCACTCACACGGGGGTTATAAATACACAGCCAAAAAAAGAACTAAAATAAGTGAAACTTAACTTGCCAGCATCATCATCACAAACAAATACCAGCAGGAATACTGGAATACTGCACTATTTATTTTTCTATACTACAAACCGAAAAACAAAATAACATGGACATGACATGGAAAGCAAAATAACTTATGTAATTTTCAACTGCCGGTTATCCAATCGTATTTATCATACATAGAACTGTGAAAATGTTTGAAACACCCATCCTTACGTCTATAATCAATTTTCATATCGAGACGAGTCCGTCCATGTTTAATGATATATTTTTTATTTTCGAAAGATTGTTTTGAGAATGAAGTTAACTCATTTAATAGGTAATCTGTAAGACAACAACCTATTTGTATTAACGCCGCCATTTCTAACCTAACAGACTACGTGACGACAAGAAACAAAAATAAACAAACAAACCTTTTCGGTGAAACAAAACAAACACTGTGACAACACTTGGCAAGTAAAATTTCACTACTTTCGTTTTTTTAAAACCATATACCACAACACAATCAAGCTTATCACATATTACAATAGATAAATTAGCATAACAAAACAATCCGTGCAATACGCGCGAAATAATGGCTAGGCTAGGTGAGGTCAATGATTGACTTTGATTTGACTGACTCTTGAATTGCTCGGATTGGAGGAAACTTTTCAAGCGAAACGAAACCTTAACACATAACAAATAAAGATTGGAGGCTATCTGAGATCGGCTTATAATCGCTGTTATATCGACGAATGGTTGGATGTGGTTGTAATGTCTATGTGTGCGTGAATTGCCTACATTTTAACTATTTGAATTCCCAATATTATGAGCGAGTTCCCCAGCCGCCTACTACGTGAAATCGTGTATGTGGGCGTTTGTGCGATTTCACATACATTGCGTTTTTGTACCCAGCATATTGGAGGATATTCTTACAAAGGGCGCAATGTAATTATGTCTCTTGCGATATTATGACTACATAGAATAGTCGTATATGAGCGCGAATCTGCCAAGGGAAGCCGGTAGGAATCGTGTTCTAATGGTCCAGGAGCCAGTGACAGATTTTCATGACCAAGTCCCTCCCAATCGAAAATTCGTGAAATGCATTAGGGACTTATACTATGAATACTCGCGACCGTCAGCTACGACTCCGAGGGTGGGGTGGGCAGTGGCAGCCTCCCACGCATGGAGAAAAAAAGGTTATTTCAGTCATTTCCTCCCATTTGAAATTTGGTCAGATTATAGTTAACCTAGTATTTTGAAGGAAAAACAAAGTCAGCTGGCCATAACATGGTGGATTATACGTCAGCTGACTGCTTGAACATGAAAAAAAAAAAAATATTTTTAATGATTTCCTCTCAACTAAAACTTTACCTGGTGATCGTTTATATACTACTATGAATGAAAATTAATGTCAGCTTGATGTACCTCAGTGGAAAGTTCGTCAGCTGGTACCTTGAAAGGTGTAACGCAGCAGCATGTATCACCTACTGTATCTTATCAGCTGACGACTTTTCCCTTGACTTACAGCTAGCTGATTTCTTTCATTATTTACTAGAGTATGTTAACAATCCTCTTATAAATTTTCGTCCGGGAGGAAATAAAATTTCTTAAGTAATTTTTTCTTTATATATTGCAGTTAGATTTTGGATTTAATTAAATTCTCCAGATGCGATGTTATAGCAAAAGGCCACCTCAAAATACTGATATCATTATATACGATGAATATTTCATGTTACATTAAATGAAAGAAGTACCTCTTAGCTTTGGGAATATTTCAAAAAAGTTTTACAGTTGATTTGTGCAAACACAGCTAAGATTATCATCATTATTTTGATCGGTACATATTTCTATCGATCAAAGATACCGAACACAAACTTCGAGGTATGGAGCAAGCTAACTTTCGTATCGATGGTCCTGATCAAGTACGAAAAAAATACTTTTCAGTCGAGCTAAAAAATATTAATTTCAAGAAAGAACTTATTCAGTTTTTTATTGAAAATTGGGAACAAGATTATATGGCATCATACATGGGCAACAAAACTATTTTTGTGAATACGGATGTGGTCACTGATGGAAAAGTTGTAAGAACTTTAGAGAACGCATTTTCGTGTCATGTCAAAATCTGAAGCGTTTACGGAGTGTTTCATACAAATGTCAGAGCCATCGATGAACAGAGAAGTTTTATTTCGCAAAATTCAAGAGTTTGCTTGTCAGATGTATGGCCTTAATCGGTATACAAAAATTAACGACGCTAGGGTTGCATTGTTCCAAAAAACTTACACATTTTTGGACAATAATGATAAATTTAAGTTGCCTAAAAAAGGTATTGACGGCTCTTCTCGACCACCAAGCGAATCAGAACTGTACAAGCAATATTTAAGGGCGTTACATTGCACAAATTTGGTCTCACGCTAACCTTAAAGTTCCAACAACTGAAGAACCTACAGACTATGGTTGGGAAGAAATAGATAACCGACATGAATTTAATTGGTTTACTGGGACTCAGTTACCAACGTCGATTGAGGAGATAACCATTCAGCCTGAAAAAGGTATCAATTCTTTTTTTAATTTTTTCTTATGATCATGTTTTACTATACACGCGGTCTAATTTTTTTTTTCCATCTTTTCACAGATGAGGATAATGAAAACATGATCGCATGTAACTCTGACAGTGAATCAGAGAGAGATGAAAGCGACTCAAGCCAAAGCGAGAATGAAAACGATTGATTTTCATTGTTATTTTTAAGCAACTCATGAAAATAAAAGTTAATTATTTAAAAAAAATATGCTACAATAAATTATTCATTAATCAATTTACTCTTACCAACATTTCCTCCATTATCAAACTTTCACATTTGTTATCAAAACAGTCAAATCAAGCATACTGACGAATAACTTAAGAAATGTAATTTCTTCCCGGACGAAAATTTATAAGAGAATTGTTAACATACTCTAGTACATAATGAAAGAAATCAGCTAGCTGTAAGTCAAGGGAAAAGTCGTCAGCTGATAAGATACAGTAGGTGATAGATGCTGCTGCGTTACACCTTTCAAGGTACCAGCTGACAAACTTTCCACTGAGGTACATCAAGCTGACATTAATTTTCATTCATAGTAGTATATAAACGATCACCAGGTAAATTTTTAGTTGAGAGGAAATCATTGAAAATATTTTTTTTTTTCATGTTCAAGCAGTCAGCTGACGTATAATCCACCATGTTATAGCCAGCTGACTTTGTTTTTCCTTCAAAATACTAGGTTAACTATAATCTGACCAAATTTCAAATGGGAGGAAATGACTGAAATAACCTTTTTTTTCTCCATGCGTGGGAGGCTGCCACTGCCCACCCCACCCTCGGAGTCGTAGCTGACGGTCGCGAGTATTCATAGTATAAGTCCCTAATGCATTTCACGAAGTTTCGCTCGAGAAGAAATAATTGACCGAAATTGTACCTGGCTCCCGAGCTATAAGGACGCTTCGCCACTGCCAAATTCCCTTGCTCATCGATCTCTCGTCAAAGTATTCAGACCACATAGTTGCACATTTTTTGCGGACTAAAGACATTAGATCACCAGAATAACACATCCATTTTAATAATATTCCCTCTGTGATGGCTTCCTTTGCTAGGCGATCTACTATTTCGTTGTTATGTATACCTACATGAGACGGCACCCATTGTAAGACTACAGTTTTATTATGAAGCTTACTGATGGAGTCCAATATTGTGTACGCTATCGGTACTCCTCGAAAAGTCGAGGTGCAACGAGCGAGGTGTTGCAGAGCACTCTTGGAGTCCGTCAGTATTACATAATTTCCCGACTCAAAAGACTCAATATAGGAAATAGCTTCCGCGATTGCCAAAAGCTCCACGTTCATTATGGATATGTTAGCACTTATTCTAAATTTAATGGACGTCTTAGTCTGGGGATCGTATACCGCCAGGCCCGACTCTTCACCATCTTTTGGTCCATCTGTATAAACTGAGTAAAACCCAGAGTAATATTGTTTAATGTGCTGATCGCAAATCTGCTTCAGATGATCCCTCATAAACTGATGTTTCCCTTTAGATACATTATCAATATTCAAATTTACAATATTTGTAAGATCCACATTGCTGACCCAAGTGTCGAGTGTAAATTGTTCTAGTTGATGAGTCGAGTGTATAGGATAGCTACGCAATAGTTCACCGACTGTGATTAGTAAGGGTTTTCTCTTTCGTCTCCAATAATAAGTACCACATAATTCGTATAAGCTGTCTAGTATGATGTTAATTTCATTATCTCTTAATGATTTTGCTTTCAACCAGAATTTGCCGGCTAGATAATATCGCCTTATATGTAAAATGTAACGGTTGCAGGTGTAGCTCGCACTCCATAACGTGTATGGCCGTGCTCCTCACAAAACCCCCAATCACGCGCATACACTGATTTTGTATTTTGTCTAGTCTTCCTATAGCATTTTTAGACCCAGTATCATAGAGAAAGCTACCGTAATCAATTTTGGACCGAATCATTGAAATATATAGCCGTCTCAAGTGACCTGGGTGGACTCCCCAACCAGACCCCGCCAAGACTTTAAATAAATTTAGAGACTTTGAACATTTATCGATTAGTTCATTTATATGTTTGGTCCATTTTAACGATCGATCCAACCACATACCTAAATACCTAACATTATCAACTGCCTGCAGTGCAGTGCTGTGTACTGTAAGCTTTACCTCTTCACGTTTATATCCCCTTTTTAAACACACCTCACCTGGCAGGTAGAAAGCCCTAACGAAATGATCTGTCTTTTTGGGAATCTTATTTTTTAGCTATAGATAACACTCCATGAAAATTTCAAGCTGCCTCAAAAACATTTTTTATAATTTTTTGCAATAATTTTTTGCACGCGTCTGGTAATGTTACAACCCCGATTAAATTGTCTGGCTTATTTTTTTTCGTATTTATTAAGTATTACACTGCAACATATATAAATTGCGTATTGCCTCAAATATATTTTTGGGAAAAAAAATATAATATTTAAAAAAATGTAGGGGTTGATTTAGCCCCGCTACTCACCAGCCAGATCTGCAATTCCGTGTTGGAATATAATAGGAGAGGTATGTGACAAGTTTTCAGCTTGCCTCAAATACCTACCCAAAAATTGGTGCCAGCTCTCCTACTATACGCTTGGTAACCTTGTGCGAGAAAGCTTTCGCACACACTCCGGTCAGTCATTTAATATCTGTCACATTAATGCCCAAAGTATTCCCAGCCACTATGCTGAGTTATTAGATGTTTTCTCTAATACCAATGTTCACGCTATCCTGATTTCTGAGACATGGAAACCTCAACTTTTGTCTACCACCTATATATATATATATAAATATATATAAATAAATAATTCTATAGGGACAATTCCACAGAAACTGATAAATGTGGACAAAGCGAAAGAGGTATGTAAGTCTAGAGCACTGGTGCTCTACCCTCTGCCTACCCCATTAGGGACGGCGTGATATGTATGCATGTATGTACATATTTAGGTAGATAAAAACATAACTAAATAGTCTACTTACTGGCAAAAATCTGAACTCTTATCGATTATATGTTCAAACTCAGCAAATGATAGTGCACCATCATCATCCAAATCAGCCTCTTCCAGGACATTCTGCACCAGCTGCTGGATCTCCGAGTCGCTGAGCTTTAATTCAGGGCCGCACAGGCGCTCTATAACTTCACGCAGGTCGGATACACCAATCATATCATCACCATCAAAATCTGCATATAAAGACAAAGTTTAGTAAATAAATTGAAGAATTAAATGGTGTTGCTCATTGGATAGAATGAGTCACTCATATGCTCTTATCTCAATCACTTGATATAAGAATTTAATAGTGAATGAGTTTCTTAAAAGAGCATAATACATACAGTTTTCGTTAAGTGATGAGATTTTGTAGGATTGGTGATGTAAGAAGTCTGACTGCATACTATCAGACTGCAGGTTCGATTGCCACTTTAATAGTTTCTATGATACTTCTTAATTCTATAAGTGTGAAGTAACATGATTTGAAACTATTAAAATATTTCTATCATCAAAAAATCTAAATATTTCATTAACATAATCAAGTGTCTCATTAAATAAAGTATTTATGTGCTTTATTCGCAAATTCTTTATCAGTTCGTAGCTTGCATTACCCCCTTCTTATTGAAGGAAGCGTGGATATTACACTATATTATCTAAGCGACGCATTTTAGTTTTCGACAACCACGCGAACGAAGTCGCGGGCACAGCTAGTACTTAAAATAATCTAAAGTTCCTTTACAGTCAATTCTGTAGAAGAGGAGCAATTCATTGCCATACATGGCCAACATTCAAATAATCTGACGTTGTATAAGACCTTATCACAGGCCAATAGCTCCACAATAAGAACAACTGCATGTTGCACGTGCATGTAGTGTACAAAAAGACTTACCAAATATCCTAAAGGCATGTTCAGCCTTAACAGCCTTTGGTGCCATCTCGCTAAATACAGACATCATGTCCAGGAAATCTTCAAAAGTGCAATCTCCATCATTGCTGGAACTGAACACCTTACAGATCCGATCTCTGAACGGATTTACTCTTAGTTCCGGGTATTGTAGGATTTTAGCCATGGGCAGTTTAACGTTCTTGTTGTGGCCTACTTTTTCTGGTGCCAATGCTTTGAATTTTTGATGTGCGCTGTTGAATAGAAATTAGTGGTTGGTTTTATAACATTACTAACAATGTTAGTATGCGATTGCTGCAGCCTACAGATGCTGGCAGCACCTGCGGTGTGGATAGCGGGAACTCTTACAGTTTTTTTTTTCTAAAGCTACAAGAGTATCACATACAATTTTGTAAACAATAATATTATAAGCCTATTATTACAAAAGATTTTAATATTGGGGCCTTTTTGGTATATTGATAGTAGTCCTGCCTGGGTCTGATCCCAGTCCATGGATAAGATCTATGTGATGGTCATGTTATGTTAGTGTACAATTCCTGGATATTTTTGTACTTACATATTTACACCTACTTGGTACTGCAACATCAACATAATTGACAGACACTGATTACCGATTCTTTAAGTTCAGTTCTTAGTCTGTTTATATTATGTGTAAAATATAGTTGGAAATTTTTCACATTCATTGGAGATTATGGAATGTATTATTTGCAACGAATTCGTTCACTTTTTGCAATGTAAATAAATTGTATTTCAATTCAGTGCTTTCAGTTTCAGTGTAATGTAATTTCGCACGAGGCAAAAGAACTCTAATAAATATTTAAAAGCTATTAAGGTATGTAACAGAAAAATGTACTCACTATAATACTTCTTTTTTGGTAAAATATGTGAGATCCTGTAAAAAATCTTGGGATTACTCATCTACTCATATAAACAGTGACACAAAACCCTGTAACATTTTTATTTAAAACTTACCTCATAGTCTTGAAGTTCTTCATCCGTAAATTGACTCTTGCCTTGGCCCATTATTTATTTAAACACGCTAACTAGCCACTCGTTACGAAAATAAACAACTAAACAATGCCAGCCAACCAGTGAGTAAGCAGAGATTTTTGCGAATGAAATGAATGATTGATTAAATCGAATTGAGAATCGAATGTAGGCAAATGACGGGGAAAATGAGTGAGGAGCTTTTTATTATTCATCCTGAGTTTGGATACCAGTCTTATAGTTCCAGTTACAATTTGAAAGTCGCATCTGTATAAAAATACTATATTTGGAATATATCTAAATACACCTATTTCAATGCTGTTTCAGTGCCTTTTATTTATTTAATTTAAATTTAATTTTGATCAGGAGGAGCAGATGGGATTGTTTCTGAAATAAAAGCTTTATTTATAATAACTGATTAATCTGACATTATATTTTTTGTTGTAACGTCCATTAGGTTACCAAGGGTTACCATTAAGATCACACCTGATGAAAGAGAAGGAATATGTAAGTACCATTTATCACCGGATATCTAGAAGCAAATATTGATCTTTTCTTGTACGGCCCACTAGGTATCAGCTCACACAGAGCTGGGTAGGATTTACTGCAAGGTGTTGTTTGCCAACTTCTTTGTCGTGTTATCAACACGCAATCAAAATAAGTATAATTCCTTCTCGGATGACCTGGGGCCCATGCCCTGTATGTAGTACAGCTCAGGCTGTCTCCTTCTGCAAAAACATTAACCTCTCGTCATCCCACAATGGTTACAACAGCTACAGATAATTAATGAGGTGAGTCTGTAGATGCTGAATAGTCTATGCCTTGGAGTTCTAAAGCGACTTTTATTTTCTAAAAGTTACAATTTTTTTATGTACCTACTAGGTTTTAAGTCGTCGTTTAGTTCACATCATAGACTAATATTAATATACTAGGTTCTCATTCAGAGTGGGCAAAGAGTTGAGTGGCATATATTATGTTACTTCCTCTTCTTGACATATTTGACATTATTATTTTACCATATATGATTGCTTGATAACGCTTGGTTATCTAGGTAATATTCTACGTGAGGTCAAATAAATGTTGATCACTTAATAATTGTCTACAAAGCTTTAAGCTACCCCCCTTTTCCGATGAAAACCTACCTGTGCTAATGACGTCACTACTATTTCGCCGCCGTCTCAGCCCAATAAGCGCTGCGTCCACGTTAGCGTCAACTAGCAGCTGCGCCAGGGCATCTGTGCGGTGCTCACTAGTGACGTCAGCGAGTACTGAGCTCATGTTCTGGCAAGCGTGCTGCGCTTGTGTATAATTCAGCCTTTCGGTTTGTAGGTAGAACATGCCTATGGCTGGGACGCAAGTTGAGTTTACGTGCGCTGTCAAATGCTTGTTAGATTACTTTGGGAAATTTACTCAATAAAGAAACTGAGTGAATAAAAGAATGAGTGAATAACTACCTAGATCAAAACATTCTAACACTAAAATGATTGGGAAATCAAGAGTACCCAAATCGGTGAGCATGTATGATGAGACTTATGAACGTGTATGGAGCGAAAGAGGTCTGTAAGTCTAGATAGAACATGCGCTCTACTCTCTCAGCCTACCCCGTGAGGGGTAGTACCCCTACCTACATCAAATGATCATTATCTATAAGTAGACTTTCTTCTCTCGAGAAAAGCGGGCTAAAGTTCAATATATCAGCATTGCTATCCAAAATGCTGCCTTTTTAGTATTCGTTTTGAAGAATAAATATTTAAACAAAATAATCCAAAAATGACAATATTTTATTTAATTAATGCACTTACGTAAAGTTTTCGCATATATACTGTAATAGTCGTAACTTGTATCATTAACCAACGAAGGTCCACCGTCGGATTCAGCACATTTCAACACTTCACATGTATAGCCAATCTCAATTCCTTGCTTAAATGCTTCCGGCGGACTGAAGTTGACAGCCAAGGCTCTCTTCTCTATGCCAAGTTTATGACAACTCTTTAAAGATGTATAATTTGCTTTGGCGGCAATGCCGAGTTTTGAACGATAGCATTGTTCCATTAAATAGTACTTTGGTACTCTTGACGGGGATTCGTTTGAGCATTTTAGATAAGCTTTTATAGACGAGAAGAAATACAAAATGATCAATGCTTGAATTAACATAATAAATAATGAAGGATAACCTAGCGCCTGTTGAGATAATAATAGCAACAAATTGTACCTATTTGTGAGTCGCCAGATTACAGCAGGAGTTTAATACAATAGCAACATTTAAATTAAGAAGCAGAGGAGCGTCAAGAGTTGAACCAGGAGAATGAAGAGACTGACGAATGTGAATGAAGCAGCGGAGGTCTGTAAGTTGAGAGTGCAAGTCAAGTCAAGTGCAATTATGAATGAAAGTTATTAGTTATTTTGGCAAATACTTTGAATTAATGAAAATAATTTGGATTAGACCAAACGTCCACACTGTAAGGTTTACAATACACTAATGATTTAATAAAATTTCCGGAGTGGCCTAGTTGACATATAGATTGTTACTGTTGTTAGCACGAAATATCAAAAGCATATTTAGCGATTGTAAGCGTGATGGAAAAGGACGTGTGTAATGAAGGCCTTGCGTCGTTAATAAGGTAGTAATCAGTATAGAATCTGATTTAATGGTCTGAATCACAATGTAATTGTAATCAACTGTTATGTGTAGTATTTTATAGTTTCCTGGGGCTACGGAGGTTTTACGTAACAATGAGACTGTCCGAAAATATAATGAATTCAAAAAGCGTCCGTAATCTAGACGTGCATTCAAACAAGTGTCATGCATTTGGAAATGTCGTTTTATTTCACTGAGTTTATTGAGGAATTTAATTAATTATACAATTGTTACGAAGTATATTGTGAACATTATGGGTTGCTTTTTCTCGAGAGGAACGGAGGAGGTGAGTGCGACACGTGTTCCAGGAGATTGGGCATCATATTGACAGGTTTACTGTATGTAGAGTCGATGTATATTGAGGTTTGTTACTTGGCTTAAGTATGGCATAACAATATTTAAAATGATAGTTTAGGAGGAAGGAGATAGGATAGGAAACGAGCAGTTGCCTGCGACACAAAGATCGCAAGTTCGAATCCCGTCTGTACCAATGAGTTTTTCTGAACTTGAGTACAGTGATTAGTCACACCACGAGCTTCATGGTGAAGGAAAACATCTTGAGGAAACCTGCATACGTCTGAGAAGAAATTCAAAGGCGTATGTAGAGTCGTGCTTGAGTAACGGCGATGGACTCGCCATCTGTCACGTTGGCACCTAATATACCTCTGGCGGTTAGTGGGTGTGTGGGTATTACATATACACCTCTGCCTAACCCTTCGTGGGGACCCTTGTGGGAAGGCGTGAGGATATATTATTATTTTTATATATATGAATAAAATTCAATGTTTGTCTGTTTGTTACTTATGCGTTCCGAAATCATTAATCAGTATGTGATGATATTTTGGTATGGTGTATCTGGGATGCCAGCGGAGGCGTTAAATGGCGTATTGAGTTTTTTATGAGATTGTCAGGACATTAATAATTACCTATCCTGATTTTTCCCGGATGTATTCGTTTCCTTTTTATTTATATATTTATTATTACAGACCTTTAAATTATACGAAGAAAACATTTTTATATTATTGAGAAAAATATTTTCTTAAACAGTGAAAGTGTGTCCTTAGGAATTAATCGACACATGCCCTTAACAATAGACCATCGAAAAAATATAACGCGACCATAGTCCATTTTGATAGTAGAACCATATTTTTTACGTACCGTCAGGAAGACGTTACTTACGACATGACGCCAATCCGCCATTTGCCTGTGATCTTCGTGAACGGAGTTCCCGGCGCGGGCAATCAGACGGTCGCGCAGACCATTTCGAACATAACTGGGTATAGCATGATCCGGCCCGGCGAGCTGGTGAGGGCCGAGGGTCAAAAGGACACCGCTAGGGGGCGCCTCATAGCAGATAAGCTACAGGCTCAGGAAGATATCCCGGAGGTTCGTGTAATTTTTTTCATGTCTTCTTGAAGTAGCAATATTTTTCTTATTTTTATACCTACCACTTGGCAATCTAGCGTGCGGCCCGCCTTGTAAGTGGTTACCGCCGCCTATGGACGCTTGCAACACCAGGGGTATCACTCGCGCGTTGCCGACCCTGCAGGAATGTTTGCACACCCTTCTTGAAGTACTCCATGCTGTACTCTGCAGGGAAAACCTCAAAGGGGAGGTCATTCCACAGCCTGAGGGTTCGCGGAAGGACACTACTTAAAATATCGATGAGTTAATCCCAAACATTTTACCTACCCTGACTCTCTGCCTACCCCTTCGGGGACCCTGGTGGAAAGTCTTGGATGTCCTATGTATTTAAGTATATATCTATCTATTTAAGTAAATGTATCGTTGTCTAGTTACCATAACATAAGCTTTGCTTAATTTGGGACTAGGTCAATTTGTGTGGAATTGTCCCATTTATTTATTTTTAAATAGTCTGGGAATCTGCCTTCTTGTCTATGCCTTATTTTAAGGTTCCCTTTGTTACAGCAATTGGCCGTGGATCTAATTAAGGAGGCGATGCTGACGCATACAGACGCGACCGGATTCATACTGGTGGGCTTCCCAAAGAACCCTCGCATGTCCAACATCTTCAACAGGCAGGTCAAGTGGCCGGAGAAGATCGTCGCTCTTGAAGTTGACAATGAGGTGCTGATGAGTATTAAGCAATACGTTTCTCTGAACAAGGTTCAATGATAATGGCGCGTAGTCCGCAAAAGCCCGCCATGTCAAAACTGACAGCTGTCATGTGCAAGGACCGCACCAACCGGAAACTCACTGATAGCTGTCATAGTTGTAAGCAAGTGACCTGTACGTCAGGTAGCAACACCATTCATGAACGGCCACGATGGCTATCACGAGATATATATCGTGCTTGAGAGATTATCATGTATCTAGTTAATTATCAATTTTATTGACGTCCTATTCTCTCTGCTTGCCACGAATTAGTTTAAATCTGATTTGTAGTTCCTGAATTATACAAATACAGCGCTCTATCTAAAAACTCTGCCTCTATGTAATTTTTACAATGATATAAGTTAATAATCCACCAGACGACAAACGGGCGTGGGGACTTTACCGTTTTTCAAATTCATCATCAAATTGAACTTTTGTCGTTTATATATAAATATATACATACATACATACATACATATCATCAAGCCAAGTTCCCAACGGGTTATGCAGGGAGGATAGGGTGCCAGTTCTCTCCATACTTACATACTTCTTTCGCTTAGCCCACATTCTTCAGTCTCATTAAAAAGAGTAGACTAGCTACGGCTGTGACAATTTTGCTGTCACTCTATGGTCGCCGGTTTTTATACCACATGGATGGCAAACAAGCTTGCGGTGCGCCTGATGGTAAGCGGTTACCGCGGCATAAGTTGAAACGTCGTCTTCCTCGGTCTCGTCTTCTTCGTACTGCTCTCTAACTATACCATGTCCCCAGGCATGATTATGTGTTTATCTGTCTAATATGGTCTAGTTTATACTGTCTTAGGTAGCGGCAAGCCGGCTACAGACCAAATTGTCGGAGCTCGGCCGGCCCGAGTCGGAGATCAACGCGGCGCGGCAGATAGTGCGCGAGGCGGCGCACAAAGTGAAGAACGTGCACAAACGCTTTGGCGGCCATGTCATCACAGTGAGTTCCCTGCGTTTATTTATTTATTTAATCTTACTGACATCTATCATTACAGGTTTCCCCAATGCGAT
>JACCPG010005392.1:0-11570 GCA_016069955.1 Drepana arcuata
CACAAAGTCCTATGAACCTAGTTAAGATGTTAGAGTTCCCGTCAAATTCTGGGACTAAGCGGAGAGCTTTAAAAATGTCATCAAAGTTGGCCATAGTGTCTACGGAATAATTGATATTACGTCTAGAGTCTAAATCAATCTGTCTACTGCTAACTAAATTAGGTTTGCGATCTTTCCTTGAATGGAAAATTTTGGCAAATTATAATAAAAATGAGAGAAAAAAAAAATTACTATATAGATAGGAAAGGAAAGCAAGTCACTGGAAAATTCAGAGTACTTACATGAACATGATTTTTCTTGAGCGGTATTCGATTTCTGGAATCTCCGGCGTGGTTACTTGTTCTGGTATTCCCGGTGCGACGTTGAAAGTCTATCGAGACGTGAGAGGATGCGATTTTAGCGGTTCCCGTATCTCGCGACCCGACCCGAGAATCCTACCGACTGCGCCAATTACGTATTCCGACGCAGGAGGACTCAAAAAAAACCAATTTACTTAAAATAATTTAATTATATAGAAATTACAAATTATAAGACTGACGACAATCGAGGTAAGAATTGAAGTGAAGTGCGGGGTCGCGTGGTCTCAGGTTCGCGGGGCCTCGTGTTGCAGATTCAGCGATTCCCTCATTTCGCAATATATTCTACGAATGCATGCGATCGGCGTGTGATCCTGTGTCAGCTATATACTTAGTGACGTAGGATGTAACACCTCCCCCCTTGGATCAGCGACTATTTCTTAAGATTGAAAGGAAGAGTCGCTGGAAGCTGGTTGCGGGATGTTCCTTGATTTCCTTTATCTTGATGTGCATTCGGTTCCGTGTAGATGCGTAGAGTCTCTGCTCTCGGCTTGCTCCTCGTTCGACGATAGTATGATCGGCATAATATAACGCAGCAAATAGCAAGTGCCCCAAGTAATAATCCGTAGAATGGAATGGTTGTATGATACAAGGTCGATGTGTCTTGTATCCGAAGGGGTTCTTGTAAGCCGATCTTGTCTTGAATTTCATGCAGTTTTTTCAGGTCTATGGAGTTGATTTTTAGATGTGGTAAGGTTGGCTCCTGTTCAGGTTTGAGGTTGATGCTACTAATCTTCATCGGTTGGCCTCTTGTATAATCATTAGCGTTGGCGATGGTGAAGTCGTCCGTGTGCAGTACGCAGGTATGTGGAATGGTAGCCAGAAAACTTCCAATTAAGGTGCTGATTTCGTCTCGTTCACAGGTAAGTCGTACTCGAGTTGGGCTGAAGAATACAACTGCGTAGTGGCGGTCGTCCAATTTTTCCATAGCTGGCCTGGTCAGGTTGATAGATATTTTATTGCATGTGTCGGTTGGTCGATCCTCGATGATGTTGCAGATGCAGTCTGGTGATGACCTCAGATGATGGTTGAGCTCCTTTTCGCAGATATACCGCGTGTCTATCTTCGGGCATTCTGCCTCTATGTACACGTGAATATCGCCAGTGATTGCAAGGAAAGGAGAAGGAGGGATAATAGCCTGCCTATATTTATTGGGTACAACAATTAACTTATATAGGGAAAACGTTAACGGCGATACTATAGGAAATTTGAATACAAAGACTATACAGTTCTCACTAAAATATGACGCCGGTCTTATGACGTTATAATAATCTCTAAAATGTAAATCTAATAATTCTTCTTTACTATATAAAGTGCGAAGTCTTACTAAGGTGCTGTTAATAATATTTAAGTCTAACATAGAATGATGAGTGCGCGATTCACTACAAAATGCTATTGTATTTTCTAACCTACTTAATTCGCTTAATAAGCTATCTGCATTATCGTTAATTATTGAAAGCATTTGTCCGAATTTAGCAAACTTTAAAAGTGAATATGATACATATTTCTTGGCATCAAGTAAAATATGCATGGTTTCATTTAACTGAATTTGATTCTTTGCAAGTTGCGCAATGATTGAAGTATGTTTTTCCATTAATTCTTTGCTAAGGCTTATGTGACGATTTTGCTCAGAAATTATTTTATTCTGATTCTCCTTTAAAATTTGAATTGCGCTATTATATTTCACAGCGTCTTTGTAGTCCAAGTTACCCGTAATACTTTTAATTACAGAACCTAATCCATCCATTATACCTCTCTTAGAACGATTTGGCTCGAATGTTAATAAGCGGGATGAGGCTTCATTTAGTTTAATAGTTAAGTGATCAATTGGAAATTCATACAGTGCGTAATCAGAGAGAATAGAGCTCAATTCCAGTCTATTATTAATACATATATAAAATAATTATATAAATAATAAGTCTATTATTAAATGTATAATTTGGTGGAAAAATTACCTGCTGACCTGGATACCTTCAGAGATAAGGAATACCAGCCTTTTGCTTTTGCTAAAAGCCGAAATTAGACACCGCTGTCCACCAGACGGTACTAATAAGGCATTCTAGATTTATTGTCCAGACTGTATATAAGGAACATAAAGCTTTTAAGCGAGCCCTTTGTCCGGGACATGGTTTGGATAATTTGAATTTCTTATAAGATGCTACCACCAATGCCAAATATGTATCCACGCTAAGTATAATAAATGCGATAGCGTATGGTTCGAGAATTACATCGTTCATGTTTGGATCTTCAACAGCTCGGCCTCTACTGATCTTAGAAAATTAGTTTAATACTGTAATTTAGCTTTTTCTTACATCGTCCTTTTCTTCTTATATCCTCACGCCTTCCCACAATGATCCCACATTTTTTCTTAATAGTGTCCCGTAGCGTGAGCTTCAGAAATACTTGTAAGCAAACACAAGGTGCTCGGACCTCCTTAGCTTACCCGGATTCGCGAGATCTCTGTAGTCTTTGAGCTGCGCTGTACTGGTGGATTGTGGTCGAAACCATTTAAAAGAAATACATTTAAACAATAGAATTATATATAATATTTAACGATGTAGTAATAATTGTCTTCAATAGTTTTTAGTCTTACGCATATTTTTTTAAATAGAGCATAAGATTATTATACCCACACACTCATTATTATTATGCTTGAAAACGTACAATAATTATTATCTATTTACCTATTTCTATACATAATACATTATACGGATAAGGTCATCCGCGCGTTTTAATTTAGCGTACAGCGACATCTAGTGATAAATAAAGTATATGTAGACACATACTTACCTGCATTAATAACACACGAGATCAACTAAAAAAACTAACAAGTCGATTCTATTAATCTCTAGATAGGTATCCTTATTTATTCAATTTATCATAAATTGATTGGTTATATAAATTATGATATTTAATAGGTAAATGTAAATGGACTTTGTCTTCTTGCAAATTATGGCTGGCCTTGTATTGTAAACAAAATTTAGGTATGCAATTATATACGGGGGACTTGTTACCGAGCGGCTTTTATGGCAGTGTTTTTTTGTTTTAATTTTAAAGAAATATGCCTCCATACATTTATTAGTATCTCGCCAGGTGTATGTATGTATATACATAATAAATTTGTTTTCTACTTATTTATGGGTAGCTATTATGCATCGTACAATAAAAAATATTATAGGTTTTTAATAAACTGTTTTTATAAAATATTTCATTTATTTTCCAGGTTCGATTCAGAAGTCATTGAATAAGGTGACCATGTCGCAGAGAGACTTTTCTGAGGTAAGCAATTTTATTATATTTTTATTATTGATCAATAAAGGAGAATAGCTTTATTAACTGATAAGAGGAACACATTACCAGATTCTGCTAGAACAGCCGTTCGGGAAACTGAGAGGGAACCGGGTATCTGAGAGGTAGAGGTGTAACACAAGCGGGTTCTTTTCGTCGCAGATATATTCAGGACAAAATGGAATTAATGACATAATTTTTTCATTCCAAAATTGTTCCATAATTTACGCGCCAACTTACCTACTGAGGAATACTTCGGGCTTTTTTTTCTTTTTTTTTATACAACAAGGGTGGCAAACAAGCATACGGCCCACGTGATGGGAAACCGTTACCGAAGCCTATTTACGCTCACGATACCGAAGTATCACTTGCCACTCTGTGCTCGGAGAGTTATTCTGGGTTGGCAGCATAATATGTCTAATCCCTCGGTTGCCAAAACAATATAACAATCCTTCCCCCCTCCCTAAGGAGCTCATTACTGGAAACCACTTAATTATACTTAATTACACACAACACAAAAAATTAAGTTATTTGGCTACGGACTTCTATAAGGTTGAGGTCCTGCCCCAGTTGGGCAGCTCCAAACTCGAACGGAAAATCTGTTATCTTTTGCTTACCAACTTATGAATAAATAAACGTATTAATATCCTTCGAGAAATTTCGAAACTTAATGCTATGTATCATTAGCATCAAGCCTGCGACTCGGATCATACTGATATCTACTTTATATAGGATTAGTGCATCCGCTAGGATTATCACCCTCTCGCCTTACGAGTTCCGTCGTCACATATCGCATCACTGTCAGACTAAGCTCGCGTTCGTTCTCATGGTGCCTATAGATGTGAGCGGCCTTTAATCCCATTTCGTCATTGAGCCGATTGTAGTACCAGTTGCGGTTGTTCTCAAGTATCGCGTCCGTTCGACGTGTGAACGTGTATACTTGTGCGTGACTTGGCCGTTTCTTGCGTATGGCGCATGTGATAAGCGTTAGCGGTTGTAATAGCGATTTATTATTTGAACTAAACAACAATTTATTAATTTATTAAGGCACACCAAGAGTTCACATATTACAAAAAAACGCGAACCAATAGGTCAAATATATAATATAAATATCATCACGCCGAGTCTCTAATGGGGTAGGCAGAGTTTATAGAGCGCCAGTTCTCTCTAGACTTACATACTCTTTCGCTTCTTCCACATTCATCAGTCTCTTCATAGATGCTCGTCGGTTTCGAGCACTCTTGATATATAATATCTAATAATAAATAATGATTAAGTTAGTAGAGTGTACTAGTGCTGTAATTTCTTTGTCGATCCCGCGAGATATTTGGATTTATTATATGTATATATAATTATACAATTAACAACATAATTTAATTGCTTGTTTATCCTATAGCTTTATATTGTTCCTTTGAAAATTACCTATTAATGGTAGATAGATTATGTTCTCTAATAACTTTTCCATTAAATATGAATTAGTTGTTGTATTTTATTCTAAATAACTTCCTGGCACGCTTAACTTACTATGTAATTAATATCATCAGGATTCCACCACTGCTTGAAAATCGAATTAGAGTATATTTTTAATCCCGGCTTAAACACTGCCGTAGCTTTTCAGTTGGACCAAAGACATTCAGACGGTTAAAACTGAATTAAAATCCAGTTAACAATGTATCATGAGTTTTGATCGATAGTCGCTAACGAGCTTGCGGTAAATATGTCAAAAAGGCATAAAAGATTTCATGCCTTTTTAGCACTGTTAGCGCTGTTCAATTATATATACATTTCATATGTATATTCCGCGCCTACATCTCACAAAAGATAGCAATTATTTAGTTTCATCCCCCTTAATAAATAATGTGAGCTTAGACATTATGTTAATTTGCGAAATAAGCTAGCAATTTAGTTAATAATAATAATATTGTTATATACATAACGGCCGTCTGGTCTAGTGGTTAGAGCTCCCGACTACGAAACTTGAGGTCGCGGGTTCGAATTCCGCTGAGGGCAGATATTTGTGTGATGATCACGAATATTTGTACCTTAGTCTTGGATGTCCTATGTATTTATGTATATATCTATCTATATAAGTAAATATATCGTTGCCTAGTACCATAATACAAGCTTTGCTTAATTTGGGACTAGGTCAATTTGTGTGGAATTGTCCCAGGTATTTATTATTATTATTTTATTTATTAAATGACATCTAGGTTTCTGTAATTCTCGGTTTAAAATACATTGCGAAAAGAAGAGACTGTTGCGTTATTATATTTTTGTAATTTTCGTATAATTAATTATCATTTTGCAATTTACTACATTTAATGATGAGAACTCTATATGGGCGTGCATACCTGTATTAAAAGACTGATGAATGTGGATGAAACGAAAGAGGTGTGTTGGTATAAGAACTGATGCTCTACTTTGTCTCTGCCTACCTCGTATCTCACAGCATTTAAGTTTGTTAGTACAGTTTAAAAGGAGAAACAAAAAGTTTTATAATTTAAGTTCTAGCTACACTAAACAATAGGCATTTCGCGCAAACGTCACATACCGCTTACCACTCCTCACTTGGGCCACAACAATGACGCAGTAAGTTACACATAAGGTCCGATACAAATTAATGTAATTCAAATGCTGTTAGGTGTAGATGTTACGGATAGAGGGGGCGTGCCGCGAGTACTCCAAGGGTCGACATTACCATACCGCTCAAAAAAATATTTTTCTGTACATTCCAAGCACACAGAAACAAACGAATCATAATTTCCATCAGACGAGTATAGATAGGATTATCCACGAAGACGCGCCCCACTATTCTTCCTCATAGTTTATAGTGTAAGTGTGCAATCTTCCACTAATGTTTGAGTATTGTCGGTACACACTGATTACCTATGAGTTCACACGCACACTACAATTAATATACTCGGGTCATAGTCCCCGCATCCCGCGACCCCCTCAAACAGAAATTGGTGGGGAGCGTCATCGTGGACGGCGCTATCTAAAAAGCGGCGGCATATTTTACCATGTATTAAAGAAGCAGCTAATGAGTCGGCATCTCTTACAAAGCAAGCAAAGTTAATCTTATTTTATACGTCCGTTACGTGTATTTCCTTTGCGCTTAGCAAATCATTGAGTTCCATCAAATTTTATCGATTGCCATTATAGATACAAACTCATTAACGTATTCGCGTTGCATGATATTGCATCGCAAAGGAACTCGAAACACATGCGAATGTAACTGTCTGTCTGTACGTACAGTATGATTTCTATATAAATAGCAGTTACTTAAACGTTGAATCAATTTTGACCATTTCTTATAAAGAGAGGAAGAGAGAGAAGTAATAGAAAAGTGGAGAACAATTAAGTCTTTCCAAATGTCTACGTAGAATATCAACATCTAACGTAATAACAATTTCAAGTATCGCAAAACTAATCAAAGCAAGGCGTATCTTAGATAAACCGCAGCCTTAAATCCAATTTGTCAGGCAGCTTGTTAGCTCTGTTATTTAACGGCATCGTAGAGGGCGCCACAATTACGATTACCGTGGTATTACGCACAGCACACGTAAAGTCACGCGACTTTGATAATACGGGACCTGAAGACGTGACTCTCTGTAATAACTAAGGACGATGGATATTGCAACACTGAAGAGGACCAAGTAAAAATATACGATATTATTAACTAGATTTTTCCTTGATTTTTATAATGATTAGTCACACCACAAGTGAAGGAAAACATCGAGAGGAAACCTGCATACATCTGAGAGGCAATTCAAAGGCGTATGTATAATTGTGCTTGAGTAACGGCGATGGACTCGTTATCTGTCACGTTGGGACCTAAAATATATATCTAGCGGAAAGTGGTTGTATGGGTGCTACCTATACGCCTCTGGCTACCCCTTCGGGAACCCTTATGGGAAGGCATGAGGATATATTATAACTAGCCTTTTGATTTTTGATTGATTTGAGTATTGATTTTATCTGCGTAAAACGTTACTTTACAAATATCCATACATCTACATCACAAACTTTCGCATTTATACGAGTAAACATAAGAACAAAAGATACATAAAAGGTAATAGGAAGAACAGTAACTCGTAATGGAGAAGACTTTTCGATAATCAATAATTTTATTTAGTAGCAATCTAGCAAAGCCATTTGTTAATTTTATGTTATTTTCTCAGTCGTTAAGTTTACGTTTACGTTAAGTTAATAAATGTTTCAGCGGTATCTTTTTGCGAATTTGTTTTATAACAAGTAAAACAAATACGAGCTTCGTTTGGGTGAAAGATTATATTTCCTGACACACGATCGCAGCGCCTCATATCGGGTTGAATTGTGATTCTAAATAATTTTCGAATTCACTTGAATACAAACAATAAAATCATCAATCGGTGTGTGTTTGTAATTAAGTTTAATTAAAAACTCACACGTTTAATCAAAGATGTACTTAACGTGGGTGAAACCAAGAAGTACGTACAGTAAGTTAGTACCAATAATTTTGTAAGAAATAAATACGATCTTTAATTTAAGAGCCGTGGTGGCCGAGTGGTTCAAGCAGTTGCCTGCGACGCAAAGGTCGCAAGTTCGAATCCCGACTGTACCAATTACTTTTTCTGAACTTAAGTACAGTGATTAGTCACACCACGAGCTTTACGGTGAAGGAAAACATCGAGAGGAAACCTGCATACGTCTGAGAAGAAATTCAAAGGCGTATGTATAGTCGTGCTTGAGTAACGGCGATGGACTCGCCATCTGTCACGTTGGCACCTAATATACCTCTAGCAGAAAGTGGGTGTGTGGGTATTACCCATACACCTCTGCCTACCCTTGTGGGAAAGCGTAAGGATATTTATTTTATTTATTTAATTTTAACGTAACGTAACTTTTTTTTGCCAAAGACAGTAGGTTGATGATATGGACAAAGAAAATGCTTGGTTCCATTTATTATACTTGGTACGATTCGATTATTCAACTCAAAGAATAGAAGCTCCAATAATAATGAAGGATTTGAAACAAAACAAGATCAGGAGACGAGAGAACGTCTGACAAGAAAATATTATATCCGGTATAAATTGGTTATACATAACTGCATCTCTGCCTACCCGTTTGGAGGGACTTACAATATTAGTTAACAAGTATGAAGACACTGATGAATGTGGACGAAGCGAAATGGTATGCAAGTCTTGAGAGAACTGGCGCTCTACTCTCTCAGCCTACCCCGTTGGAGACTAGGCGTGATGATATGTATGTATGTACTACCAAATGCAAGTGCCGTTTTCGACAAATAAGTAGTTGTTTTTTCCTAAAGGGCGCCTCAGCCATAATACCAGATGAAAACAAAACAGGTAACTGTCGTTGTACGGTAGAATATTCAAGGCTTAAGTAGCAATTGTTACGCTCGCCCACTCAACACTACAATGTGTCGTATATCAACACCTGACGAGACCCGCCAAGCTTTGAAGAATACGAAATACTACGTACGTCGCTAATGACAAAACTCCTCCGAAGTTTTACAATAGTCGATGGTTCAAGCTGACAACATACGACCTGCAACGCGCGAATGATGTAGATGGTGCCATCCACGACGACGCGCCCCGCCAATTTTTTTCTATAGTCCCCGCATCGCGCGACCACCTCGACTACTACTTGGTTGTTTTGGGGCGCGTCGTCGTGGTAACACTATCCATAGGCGTGAAGACCATTGTAGCAAATTGTTTTGATATGAGGTAACCGAATGTTATCTATGCAAATCTACCGCCAAATTTTAACGGGCGTCTTCCACCCAATTACACTATATTATAATATTTTATGGGCGGAAAAATTTATTGGTAAGTAATTAATTGATTAACATTTATTAAGACTTGTTCGCCGGATTTGTAGATAATTATGGCGAAAGTTTTGAAGAGCTTTCGAACTTTTAATACGTTATTGCGTTTTTGGTTAATTTATGTTTGTACCGACATAACTGTGGACTACATCTTCTTAGTAAAGATCATTTATCACATGCCCAATTAATTAATTTCCGCTTGTAAAGAGGTTAACATTTCTTTCGTGAGTAGTTCTTATATTGTGAGGTCCGAGGTGGCCGAGTAGTCCCCTGTATCGCAAAAATGCAATTTCGAATCAGGACAGTACCAATGAGTTATTCTGAAGTTATAATAAAAATATATCCTCACGCCTTCCACAAGGGTCCCCGAAGGGGTAGGCAGAGGTGTATAGGTAATACCCATACACCCACTTTCATATTCTGAAGTTAAAGGGGATTTATCACACCAAAAGCTTTACAGTAATCTCCGCACATTAATAACTACAAATATACTTCGATACGTAAAAACACGGATATTAGAGCAGCAGTTTTACCTAATTCTTTCGTTTCATTCACATTTATCAGATTCGTCAAAAATGCTCGCCAGTTTCGAAAAGGTCTTCCAAACATTCGCAATGAATGTTCAAACGAGATCTTAGTCATTTGTACTTATTAATAAGTGCAATAGAAGTCACGTCGAACGATTTTCACCTTTAATAAAAACACAGTTAAGTATATAGTATAACTAGTAGACCCGGCCACGCTTTGTTTGGCTAAGATTTTTGTCATATAACATTGTAAATAACTAAATAAATTAATAAATACAATCAAGTCAACAGATATCGCCATCTGTTAGAATTGCTTGGAGCTAACAAATAATCGTGACGGTCAAATAATAGACAAATAATTAGCAATAAAATTATATTGCGGCTATAAATTGAGATGTAAACTATCCTTACTTCAAGTTATCGGTTGAGTAGTTTAGGAGTCAATCGCGGACAAACAACGTGACGCATAATTTATATATAAATTAAGACTTGTGAATATCGTATAAATAATTAAAAATAAAACCTAATTGAGTAACAAAACTTTACTGCGCATGATTGAAAGAAACCTACAATGGTGTATACCATTAGGTATCTACCTAATGGCGGAAAGTCGATGGTTTGCGGTATTCGGTATTACTTCTTTGGTATGAATGCGGTGTGCGGTCACGGTATCAAGGCACGCCGACAAAGGGAGGTTGGATCCCGTCCCCTCTCGGTGTTACATTGTCAGGTAGAAATCGTTGAAAAAATGGTCGAGTGTCGGATGTACGCTTAATGGTTCTTTTTTTCGATGACAGGTGAAGTGTTAACAGCTATTTAAAAGAGTAAAAGATAGATTTATTTACTCAGGTTTATCAATAAATACATGACATAGCATAGCCATGCTTTCCTTACAATCATTGACTTATATCTATTTCTAAATATATCGTTGACAAAAGAGGGTGTTGTTAGACCTCTGTCTACCCCTTGCGTCCTACCAAGAATATTATTATTAAACTTGTCTTAGAGAAATAGCTAGCTAGGGAGCAGAAGATTATTTTCTCCTTTACGTATACCTTTACTCTACTAGGTATATTAATAGGTAGTATTAAAACCTTTTTATCTGTCCTATATAATAGATAAAATGTATTGAGGCGCCGATACCAACTAAACAACGATAATTTTCTGGCTTGCTGCTTATAAATGTATATAACATGAGGAAATTCCTATGTATCTATGTATGTCTAATGAACTACCGGTCGCAAGCAACGGTTTAACAAATTAAAATCGCGATCGTCGCTTGTTTAATTAATAGGAAATCTTAACAGGCCTCGTAAACTGTTGACTCCATAATATATGAACTTTCAATATTGATTTATATTATACAAATGTATATTAATTCCATTTTCAAATTTCAAATTTAGATTTGAATGTATTTTTATCTGTAAATATTAACTATTTTGAACATACTACAATCTGCGGCACGATTCTACTACGGTGATTTTAGGTAACTACGAAGTGTATAAAGCAGCAAGTTCAGTAGCGGCTATTAACAAATACTTTTTGAAATTATTACTGCCTGTTCCAGGACTT
>JACCPG010005393.1:0-10951 GCA_016069955.1 Drepana arcuata
AATAATAATATATCCTCACGCCTTCCCACAAGGGTCCCCGAAGGGGTAGGCAGAGGTGTATAGGTAATACCCACACACCCACTTTCCGCCAGAGGTATATTAGGTGCCAACGTGACAGATGGCGAGTCCATCGCCGTTACTCGAGCACGACTATACATACGCCTTTGAATTTCTTCTCAGACGTATGCAGGTTTCCTCTCGATGTTTACCTTCACCGTAGAGCTCGTGGTGTGATCACTGTACTTAAGTTCAGAAAAAGTCATTGGTACAGGCGGGATTCGAACTTGCGACCTTTGCGTCGAAAGCAACTGCTCGAACCACTCGACCACCACGGCTATTAGTAGTATTGTTCTAATAGATATTATGTTTTATCATACAATTCATTTTATTTCATAGCTATGTTAAATGCTATATTTTTGTAACACCTATCATTTATGCTAAGTATATAAGCTATAAAAATACTCTCCATAAAAGATTATATAGATCTAATTCTAGATCAAATCGATCGGAACCTCAAGGACGGGAACGTCAAGAGCATTTTTTTTTATTTATTCCATATCTTGACCAGAATTAGTTACAGTACTGATGACAATATTTGTGTCACTTGTTTAATTTGTGAATGTGAGAACATTGTAGGCTTTGTAGATTCTTAGATCTTGCTAACATTGTTATAATTATCTTGTTTTATGTATACTTTGTATAGTAAGCAGCGACCTATTGTCGGGCCTACGTTGTTCCCCCATACTTGGGTACTATTGCTGTAACGAAAAAATATTGTTATTGTATATGTCTAATGATTTGAAAAGAGTAACCATGGAGTTTCTTGCCGGTTCTTCTCCATGGAAGCGACCAACCCGAACCGTGCTTCTTTTTCGACGTTTTATAAGTGCCCACCTGGGCCTATGTGAAATAAAAAGATTTTGATTTTGATTTTTGTTTTGACTCGAAACCTACGAGCATGTACGAAAGAGACTGATGAATGTGGACGAAAGGAAAGATGTATGTAAGTCTAGAGTGAAATGGCGCTCTATACTCTCTGCCTACCCAGTTAGGGACTTGGCTTGATGATATGATGATGATAAAAGATTAATGTCGAAACATTACACTTTATATGCGAGCGAAAAGTTGCCACTTCCCGCATCGGTGCGTTTGAAAACAAGTATTATATTGAATTCAGACTATGTTCCTTCAAGTTGGTTATCGACGTGAGAAGGCAATAGTTAGTACGAATCTAATTAATTTTCATATTGCATACTGACCGAAATACGTGGAACCGATCGCCGCAGCCGTGACTTGGTTCAGGAACGGCTGAGACAGCGAACCCTCCAGTGATAGGCCTTGAGGCTCCTGCCGACCCATTTTCTGCAAAGATTATCAATATAAACATTAATTGAATAAAAAAATATAAGTTACAAGATTTCCAATAAAAATTAACTACAGCGCCATCTGTGAGATAAAGTTAATACTAACTACAAAAGTGAAAACTAGAGATATAAAATGATGCAAGAGTGAATAGTCGTTGACGTTTTCTGCAGAAAGCTCTTGTAGCAATTTTATTACTAATTCCAGTAGAATAAATTCAGTCCATTCCATAAAGTATATGTCTTCAAATGTGTGTTTATGACTTTTTTGGTATATCATTGAGTTTTTAAATGACTTTAAGAATGGTTTTACAGCGATTTTTTTCTACGCTAGCGACTTTGCCTCTTAACCGTAGCAGAATACCGTCGATATACCTGTCATTCACGTCAAAAAAAGTATAAGCTTATGCTATTCCTGACGTCTATACTAACGCTAATAATTATAGGACCTCTGGAGCATGGAGTTCTTCAAGAAGGGTGTGTAAAGATGCCTACAATAGCAGCAGCGCGCGAGCTTACATAGGCAGTTACGGCTTACCAACAGGTGAACCCATGCTTATTTACAACTTGGTGTGAGAAAAACCTTTTCCATCCAACAAAGTAATAAGTTTAATATTACGATGGATACAATACAGTTATCTTAACTGGCAAGTTGCAAAGTTCTTGGAAAACACGGCGCCTTTTTTCCTGGCTATGTAACTTTGAAAGGTTTTTTCATTGGAAGTGGAGCTTATTAACTCACTTGCGAGTCTGTGTTGTCTTTATTCCTTTGTTCTTGGCTCAAGTTTATGTTCTTTGTTTGCATCCTCCACCATCCGGGGCCCAGCTGGAAACAAACATTATTTGTTATGGAAAAGCACGAAAGATAAACGTAAAGTACCTACCTGTAAGGAAGCATATCTTAATCTATAGTCAAATTGATTTACGCCTTCCCACAAGGTTTTCTGAAGAGGCAGGCTGATGCACTTTTCTTTTGTTTCCTCTTGATATTTTCCTTCACCTATCTGACTAATCACACAGTTCCTTAAAACCTATTCACTTAGTACTATTTAACTATTGTAATAATAACTATAACATTGTAATTACTAATTAGAAGAGAGTACTCGAAAGCCGAAGCCGGCGAGCTTATAAGAATTGTCTGATGAATGTGGACGAAGCGAAAGAGAAATGAAATTATGTATTTACGGAAGATGAAGTGAGTGAACACTTGTCTCTTTTCAACTGAGATATTTACCTTGCCATCGACTTTAACGTTACGCCCTGACGTTAATAATGAATACCCTTACAATTAGGAAAACTACCCTGACACCGCGAACCAATTTGTTTCCAGTTTAAGTACTCTAAAGGTACACACCAACTAAGTTTATTCGTATAACTTCGGGTGCGTATTTTCCTGAACTTTGAGCTCTGTTTAAAATTGTTTTAGCATAGTTGTCTGTTTAAATCTATCCGCTTGGTGTCTGTTTGTAAGAACAACACTGTTCATTAGTGTTTCTCGAGGTAGCTGAATATCTTTAGATATCGTAAAAAAGAATGTGCCGTTTCTGAATGAACGGTTTCTGAATGAAAGAATGAACGGTTTCAACGGCCTAACATTTTGCGTTGTATTCGTTAATCGTTTTTTTACAACCAATAATTAACTTACGGCTAATAGCCAACACAATTTAAAGGTAAACATACCTTTATATTATACTAAGTACTAATTGAAATAACAGAAAATAGAGACATATATTACAAAATTTAAAACTAATGAGTGAAATATTGCCTTAAGCAGTAAATAAGACATAAGATCAACGAACCTAAATTCTGTAGTTTAACTCTGTGCTAAATTCCATCCAATTACGTTCAGCCGAATTTATATTATTAATGGGATTGAACTTATATATTCCCTTAAATAATTCTAGCCATTGACACTAACTAATGAAATTAATATAGCACTGCATTGGCAGGATGTTGCGGTCACCTCGAGGCCTGCACGAGACGTGACCGACACGAGTCAAACCACGCTTTCAAGGGTGAGAACTATTTTACTCCTCAATCTATACTAATATTATAAAGAGGAAAGATTTGTATGTAAGTAAGTAGGTTTGTAAGGAATTGACTCAAAAAGTACTGGACCGATTTTAAAAGTTTCACCATTTTTAATTGCAAAAAAAATATGCTAAAATTAAAAAAAAATACATTTCCATCCATGCGAAGCCGGGACGGGCCGCTAGTTTATATTAAACTAGCTGAGCGACACAGTTCACCCGCGTAATATTTTATTTCATTGGTATAACATGAATTTTCAATAAGATCCAAAATACTTTGGGATTAATCCCGCTCACGTTCGTATACTTGATCTCGTACCCTTGATCGTGATCAAGTTGGACCCTTGATCTTGGCCCCCTTCAAATGGTGATAAGTGCGCGATTGTAGGGTGATAGACCACATTGGAATATCTTCTTCAAATTGGAGTGGTCGGGCAGTACATACCTGATCGCAGGTAAAGTTCATCAAAGAGTTTTTTTGTTCTTCTCTCTCGCAATAACTAAAGCAAGGAATTGAATTAAATTGAGAGAGAGGTCAGAGAGATTGTCGTAGATCGTAGAAGTTTTATCTTATTGAGAGACCCCGACAAAGGGATCCCCCAAACCATACATATTTTAAATGATAATGATAAACCTAAGGACTATGGACTAAGGACTAATGACTCTACTAGTTAGTGAGTAAGGACGTACTAAAAATTAGACACTGCTACCGTTTTCTTCTATACGTTAGAGGTAATTGCCTTAATAGGTCTTTGGTAACTTATGAATCAAAAGCGCTGTGACCCAGTTCTCTCACAACACTGCATATTATTACTGTTGAGTTCCCAGGCTTTCTACCGGTGTGCAAGCTTGCCAGCTACCGAGCGGCGGAAGGAAGCGCTATTTGCGTTCATTAGCCGGATGTGAACCAGTGAAACGGTTCTTGTGGGTTATCGTGGCGATAATCATGTTAAGTTAATCAACAGGTATGTATCAGTATATAATATATATCTTTATATATATATATATATATGAGAGCCGTGGTGGCCGAGTGGTTCGAGCAGTTGCCTGCGACGCAAAGGTCGCAAGTTCGAATCCCGACTGTACCAATGAGTTTTCTGAACTTAAGTACAGTGATTAGTCACACCACGAGCTTTACGGTGAAGGAAAACATCGAGAGGAAACCTGCATACGTCTGAGAAGAAATTAAAAGGCGTATGTATAGTCGTGCTTGAGTAACGGCGATGGACTCGCCATCTGTCACGATGGCACCTAATATACCTCTGGCGGAAAGTGGGTGTGTGGGTATTACCTATACACCTCTGCCTACCCCTTCGGGGACCCTTGTGGGAAGGCGTGAGGATATATTATATTATATATATATATATATATATATATATAAATCTACTGTATGTGTGTTTGTCACTGAATTCCTCCTAAACGGGTGGACCGATTTGTATTAAATTTTCTGTGTGTTTTCAGGTAGATTCGAGAATGGTTTGGATTCACAATTGGACCCGATAGGTGGCGCCACTGGGTCCGTGGCTTTTATTTTTTCACTCAAAAGAAGCTGAGCGGGACAGCTAATACGTATTTATATATACGGGGATACTGATATATCCTCACGCCTACCCACAAAGGCCCCCCAAGGAGTAGGCAGAGGTGTATAGGTAGTGCCCACGCACCTATTTTCGCTGATGATATGTATTAAGGTGACAACGTGACAGATGACGTGATCATCACGACTTATACGCTCGTATTTGAATTTATTCGTTTGACCCCCGTAAATATCAATCGAGGTAATAATGACTGTATTCACGTTAAGAAAAATGTATAGGTTTAGGCGGAATTCGAACTTGCAATCTTTGTGTTGCGACTACTTAAACCACTCGGCCACGGCTCTTCAGGATGGTCCGATCTAGGCAATTCACGTTACGACCGTACATGCAACTCATCAGTAACATTCGTACAAAGTCGTTAAAAACAAAGCGTTACAATTATCTCACGGCGGTCATTAAATTAAAGTGAAAAAATCTGAACCGAAACGATGCGCCGTTTAAGTGTTAACATGGAGTTTGTAAAGGCACTTACACACGCACAGATAATCGCCGCGATTGTATCCGTGACGTCCGATTAATACATTGTAGGGTAACCTCAAAATCACGCCGAGCCCAGAGGTTGCACTCTCTTTAAAGATTATCAGCTCCCTTCGGTAGTAAGATTAAAACGGACTATTTAAATACAGACATAGGTAGGCAGAGAGAATAGAGGGCCTGTTCGCTCTAGACTTGCATACCTCTTTCGCTTCGTCCACATTCATCAGTCTCTTCATACATGCTCGCCGGTTTCGAGTACTCTTGACGTTCTCGTCCTTAAGTGTAAGTTCGACTTGATCTAGGTAGTTGAAACATGGTCTACGTCTGCCTTTTCTTGAACACACTTTTGCTTTGCTGTTTCGTCAATCTTTTTCAATTATCCTTTCTATATATCCAAACTAACGTAGCATGCCTATGTTCATCTTTACAATCACACCCTCTGTCACGCCAGATGTTTTGCGAATCTCTTAAAATAGTTTGTTTTTACAATATATAAATGTCCCTACGATGATGATTAATACGCCTTAGAATTTCCTCTAAATTGTATGCAGGCTTTCTCTCGATCTTTTCTTAACCGTGAAGCTCGTGGTGTGACTAATGACTGTACTTAGTTTAAAAAAACTCATTGGCACAGTCGGGATCCGAACTTACAATCGTTTTATTGCAGCCTCTCGCCTTCCCACAAGGTTTCCCGAAATGGTAGGCAGAGGTGTATAGGTAATACCCACACACCCACTTTCCGCCAGAGGTATATTAGGTGCCAACGTGACAGATGGCGAGTCCATCGCCGTTACTCAAGCACGACTATACATACGCCATTGAATTGCTTCTCGGACGTATGCAGGTTTCCTCTCGATGTTTTCCTTCATCGTTTACCCGCGCGTTTCTACTACCAGTGTGTATCTCACTTAGCGAGAATTAACCTAATCCTTAACCCGTAGCGTGGCGGTAGTTTTGTGAATGAAATGGCCAGTAATTGCCCCGCCGTCGTTCCGACCAGTAGGATAACAGCCTTATGCTTTTTTTATTACTTTTCAACTAATATATTGTATTGTACCATGAGATAAAGGGAGAAACAATTTATGTTTTGTGAACCAACCAGTTTAAAGACTTACTTCCCTGGCTTGTAAAGCTATACGAACTCTTTCACGTTAGCAACTAACTAAATACGTATTCTCCGGCGTGTAACTGACGATTTTCTATGTATAGTATTATGGTAGTGATATATTGAGACTGATGGCGAGTTCATCGCCATTACTCAAGCACAACTATACGCCTTTGAATTTTGTGTCATAAGTACCAATGCAGGATTCCTCTCGATGCTTTAATTCATCGTAATGCTCGTGGATTTACTAATCACTGCACTTAAGTTCCGAAAAACTCATTGGTACAGTCAGTATTCGAACTTGCAACCTTTGTGTTGCAGACAACTACTCGAACCACTCGGCCACGACGGCTTTTATTAATATATATCATAAGCTATTATTTGAGAAATAAAACTATTATTATTAAAATAATTGCCAAAGAAAAAACAATCTTAGTACATTTTATTTCACTGTCGAAATTGAAAAAGCTAGACATAGACATGTACTTGTAAATAGGTTATTAAACTATTCCTAGCTGCGCGCGCAGTCAGTGGAGTAGGCAGTTAGTACACGCATGGAATATGTGAGTACTAGACTACGGTACGGCTTTGTACCGAGGCCGAGACTTATTTATGCCCTACCCATATTATCCTTGCCTAAGTGTCCAGAGGATACAAAAATGTACTAGTTAGATTTTTAATAATATAATAATATATCCTCACGCCTTCCCACAAGGGTCCCCGAAGGGGTAGGCTGAGGTGTATAGGTAATACCCACACACCCACTTTCCGCCAGAGGTATATTAGGTGCCACCGTGACAGATGGCGAGTCCATCGCCGTTACTCAAGCACGACTATACATACGCCTTTTTGAATTCCTTCTCAGACGTATGCAGGTTTCCTCTCGATGTTTTCCTTCACCGTTAAGGTCGTGGTGTGATCACTGTACTTAAGTTCAGAAAAACTCATTGGTACAGTCGGGATTCGAACTTGCGACCTTTGCGTCGACCTTGGCGTCGCAGGCAACTGCTCGAACCATGCTTGGTATATCAGGCAACATGTAACTGTTTGGCAAACATGTTGAAATATATATTTCTCTTCAACGTTTCAAACAACCTCATAATATCAATATCAGAGACGTGGTGATTGGTTCGAGCTGCTTGCCACACAGATTGCAAGGTCGGATACCGAATGCACCAATATTTTTTTCTGGACTTGAGTACAGTGATTGGCCACACCATAGGCTTTACGCGAAATGTTGGCACCAAAAATATATATATGGTGGAAAGCGGATGAGTGGGTATTACCTATACACCTTTGCCTACGCCTTCGGGGACCCTTGTGGGAAGGCGTGAGGATATATTATTATATCCAGGCCTATGTGAAATAAAATATTTAGAATTTGTAATGGAGAGTTAATAAATCATACAGCCCTTCTTTCCACCCTCGACCCTTCCACATTAAAAGATAAGCACTTTGAATGGTCCAACTCGTTGAACAGGAACAAAAAGTAGGCAATACATCTCTCCAGTTATTGATGTTGATTACAAGTATGCGGTTTACTGGTTCTTTGCATCTTTGTTTCTATTTTTACTTTGAACTTGATCTCTGTAGAGAGATGTTCGGAATTTGTATCGAGCGCAACTTCCTACCAATTGTTCAGGACAGACGTTGAGTCGATTAATATATTTAATAAACTCCCTGATAAAATAAGAAGTAAAAATAATTATAATAAAGAATTACCTATATATAAGTATATATCTACATGCATATATTTCTGAATTCGACTTGGCAATCTGTGCATTGGACGCGATTACTCGGACCACTCCGCCACCACGGCTCCTCTATCATTAATTTTCTATTTAAGCACCGGAGCCCTAAATAATCACAGAAACGAGAACATGCAAACTTATTTAAAATATCCGCAGGAAACGACAGAGAGGTACAATCAACTTTATGATTAATGCGTTCAGGAAGGTTCAATACACATAGAACGCAGGATATAATATGTTAAAGCAACTTAACGATAGTTTGTTGGCGCTTTAATGGTTAATAAGTTCATTAAACTTGCGAAAAGTAATGTCAAAGATCGGACGTTGGCGGATAGTTTTGTGGTACTTTTTTTGTAAATTTTGAAGACATTTTGGTTTTTCTTACAGTACAAGCTGTGCCCGCAGTTTCACCCGTGTAAGTTTTGAAATAAAACAGAAATAAAATAATAAAACGGTACTATGTGTTAATCCAGCTTATAATCTATCTCTGTGCCAAAATTCATCTAATTACGTTCAGTAGTTTTTGCTTGAATGTGACAAATGGCGGGTCCATCTGTCACATTCAAGCAAAAACTACTGAACGTAATTAGATGAATTTGCGGTTTCTTAAGTACAACACAAACTGTAGATACGTCTTTGAATTTCCTCTCAAACTCATGTTTAATCCCGATGTTTTCCCTCAGCATTAAGCTCGTGGTGTGACTAATCACTGGACATATTATAAAAAATAACATCGGTGCAGTCGGGATTCGAACTTGCAATCTTTGTGTTTCAGGTGACTGCTCGAACGACTCGGCCACCTCGGTTTTGGCATAATTTAAGCCATGTAGTTTCGTTTGGGATATGGTGTGTTATTTGCATACATATCTTATGTACAATAGAGGCTACATAGGTGTGACAATATCTATCATAGAATCAGTAGCTCATTGATATAATCTACAACATTCGTTTTAAGCCCAAAGTAATCCCTAATATTTCCACAGTTAATAAAAAAGCGCACTTTTCATTTCATAACATTACACTAACAAAAACAATCGTAAGGCAGCTTACCCCTTCTTAAAAGCACTCAAAAAGTCCAAACTCACAGCAACCAAAACTCACTGGCACAATAACACTACACACTCACATCATCCAATCAGTTTTCGTATCACGTGACCGCGCTTACTTCGCAGAACGCGTGCGCCGGTTGCGCGCGCGCTTCTCAAACTAAACTGCGTCCTAGCCAATGTTCTGGGAATCAAAGTTTTTCGTATTGAAATTATGTGTTATTGGAAATGGATCGATCGATGGAGCCAATAACCTTGGACAATGGATTAAAAATTTATTTGGATAGGTGAGGTGATATATGGGAAAATGAAATTTTGTATAGCGAGCAGTCTTTATGGTATGGCTTACCCCGACTGCAGTCGCACAGCTTTGCTTCGCAGATGTATTTTTAGTTACACGAGGGGCTAATCGCAGGGTTGCTGGATCGTACTAATATTATAAATGTGAAAGTTTTTGTGCTAGTTACTCAAGCACGATAGAACGGCAAAAGTTGATGAAATTCTGTACAGATATAGATTTATACGCTGGAATAATGCATAAGATATTTTTGAGTTAAGAAAAAAAACTTTAATTAAATAATAGTAATAATATATCCTCACGCTTTCCCACAAGGGTCCCCGAAGGGGTAGGCGGAGATGTGTAGGTAATACCCACACACCCACTTTCCGCCAGAGGTATATTAGGTGCCAACGTGACAGACGGCGAGTCCATCGCTGTTACTCAAGCACGACTATACATACGCCTTTTGAATTTCTTCTCAGACGTATGCAGGTTTCCTCTCGATGTTTTCCTTCACCGTAAAGCTCGTGGTGTGACTAATCACTGTACTTAAGTTTTTTATAAAAACTCATTGGTACAGTTGGGATTCGAACTTGCGACCTTTGCGTCGCAGGCAACTGCTCGAACCACTCGACCACCACGGCTCTAATTAAAAACTATATATCAAAGAAGTTATATCTGATGCGGGTGAAACTGCGAGGCAGAGCACATTTTTGTTAAACCAGAAATGATTCATTTAATTTCTTTACATACAAAGCCGATTCGTAATGTTTAATTAACAATTTTACAAGTATTGAAACTAAGCAGACATTTGAATAAAATTATTTATATATTTTCGTAATATTTATTATTATTCTTCTAAATGAATCTACCAATTATTAATACTACATAGATATGTACGAAATTATTTTAGAAACTGACAAATTATTGTAAAATATTAATAGTTCTTCCATAATTTCGACTCTGAAGCGAAGAAGTTGGCAAGACGGCATAGCTATGTGACCTTCGTATAATGTCTTATGGCTATCAGGCCGTATATAGTTTTATCTACAATTTAATATTCCGGACGGACGTTACACGGTGTGAATATCCTGAGTGCACAGTGGGCAGTGTCACGCGATGTTAGCTCAAATCAACAACTTTTTATTACTTAAAGGACGACTTTCGGAAGTAAATGAAAACACTTCAATACTATACACGCTCGTAGCCGAGTGACACAAATAAAGCTTTAGACTCATCATAAAACAAACAGTGATAAATTTTTCAATTTATTTGTAGGTAAGCTGCAACTTATTGCCAAAAA
>JACCPG010005399.1:0-18720 GCA_016069955.1 Drepana arcuata
GAACCCATATCACCTGTGGTTTATTTTTCCGCAAATAATTGACACACTGACAAGGGTACAATAAGATGTATTGCGTTCCAAGATACCAATATTGCTCCAAATATTGACGAGTGTTCATACTTCGTAGGGCAGAAATGGGCGCTTTTATTATCTTTTTGTGGAATGTAACAATTACACTGGTGATGTCCGAGAGGTGTACTGTGTCGCCTGCGAAACAAATATTGTTTCAAACCTTGGAGTCCTGAAGCTCGGCATGTTTTAAAGAGGTCTCGCGTTTTTTAATTGTGACCTCTCGTGACACGCAGGCTGGAACATATCTCGCTTGGAGAATTGCTATCCAGCGTGGCAATGCTAGTCTTCTCGGCACGTTGCCTCGGGATACCGATTTGGGTCAAATATTTAATCCATAAGTATTTAGTTATACAACTGTTTAATACTGTTAATTGTTGTTTGAAACCTCAGTCTGAAGTAATTTGTTTTTTCTGAGCTGAATCTCAGACACCGTAAGCTTGACGGTGAAGGAAAAGAGCTAAGAAGAAGAACTTCTAAGACGTATATGTATTGTCGTGCTAGAGAAACGGCGGGATATTCCGTGCGAAAAGAGGGTGTTGTGAGACCCTTGTGGCGTGAAGACATGAAATTAAGAAGAATGAATAATATTTGATTGTCACTGGTCATATGTAAATAGGTATCCTAGTGTGTACGCTCAGCTGGGGTGCGGTTGTCATTAGTATAGAATGGTGCAAAATTTTATAACTTATTGACAATGCGATCTAGACTTAATTTAGACTTACTGTCTGTCGCTTAAGCATTCCCGAATTAAGATTGCAATAAAATAGTAAAAAAATATATTGAAAAAACACACTAAAGGCGTCTTCTATGTTAAATGAAGTAGAAATAACAGTGGGTATATTATTAAGAAATTGTTTAACAAGTTCAAAGTAAATAACGGAACAATTCTCGAAGTTTTAACGAATTTTAATGCAAACGACCTAAGTTTTGTCGGAATCCAATGAATGAACTTAAATTAATCAAACTGTATTCTTGACAGTTGGAGTGGGTATTTTATGGCAGGTTCAAGGTATAGAAATATAATTACATTTTGAGCTTAAATATAAATTGAACAGTTTTCAAGCTTTATTTGAAATGCTCTATGTTCCTAATGATGATATCGTGAAAAATGTAGGTTCAAAGGTACATTTATAATTTCTATGGCAAGTCAACGTTCTTCTTTTCTAATGTCCTGAGCTTTATTTTTTCTCTAAATAATCTGGTATCATATATATCATATCATATAATAATCTGGTTTTGTTGTTCATTTAGTAGTAGTTTTAAGTAGGATGAAGATTTGACGCATGCAGTGTGCTTACACAAAGAACCAAAAGATGGAATAATTAGTAAGTCTTTAGTCTAAATAAAATATTCAATGAGAAATATACGAAACAAAAGAGAACCATTGGATACCGTACATACACCGCTGCCATTTTCTTGTCTACTGGCACTTATATTTTATTCAAATCGAAACCTTGAGATGCAACGGTAACAAGGAAGGCCAATCGCATCAATACTTTCAAGGTTCATAACAATCTTCTATCAGTTGAATGTCACTGTGTTCTAGTTATCGTGAGCCTTCCACAGCCAGCTAGCGATTTGTTTTGTTGGAAATATTAGTTCGTGATATTGTAAAACGTTTTGAGACATAAACCAGCTAAAATGTCACTCTAAAAAGTGTTCGCCCACAGCGACTTGAAACTGTGAGGCACGTACTAACGTAATCAATTTTGTGATCGCACTTTTTATTGTCCTACAGCAAAATATAGAGTTTCCACCAATTTTTATAGATATTTTATATTTTACAGATATTAAGCCAATTAAATGACGGAATAGGATGCAATATGAAATACGGATAAGTCATACACTTGATTAACACAAAACACGTTATACTTATTATTCAGGCCTTCCAAGAAGTGTCCCCGAAGGGTTGGTAGGGGGTGCAACACTAACATTTTGCGGGAAATGTATTAAGATGCCAACGTGACAGAGTGCGTATTCGCCATTTCTCAAGCACAAAAACTGTACATATGTACGTGTTTCTATTAGTTCTCAAACATCAGTAGGTATATATAGGAAAATCATGGCTGTTTCAATATAGGCGGGGCTACATTGTATGGACATTATGGATGCTATTTTTATGTGCATTAAATGAGCTTGCTTATGTATCTCTTTGTTACTCATTGTTCAATATTTAGATACCAAAACTGATACCTAATTGACCTGAATAGATTTAAAAAACACACCGCTTCTATATCGGCTATGTACGTCTCACGATCGTTTCGTTACTCACGAAGGTCATGCGTCGACTGACCTTAATCCATTATTTACGACCCTTTCAGTTCACAACAAAATATATATTTTTTCTTATCAGTTTTATGTCAGACCGTCATATATTTTTGGCGAGCATGAAAAAATTGCGGCAACCACTTGCTCCTGAAGGTATTGGCGTGTCAATTGAATTTACTGAAGCGGAAACACTGCGGCCGGGTGATATAAAGACTTGAATGAAGGTTTTTTTGTAGCTGTTGTACCTTAGAGTTTATCTTCCAGTGAAGGTGAATAGACCAACCTTCGTATATTACGTCGTTTTATCAAACATGATTAGTATTTAACTTGTATTTTACTAATATATATATGTACCTATATCTGTTTGTTCTGCCACCGTTTCTCTTAAGTTTATGTGAAAGATTGTGAGCATGTTTTGTAATTAATTTAATAATAAGTAAATAATTAATTTTCTAAACATAAACTCATGCACACACACGCACTTACACACACACACACACTACACACACACAACACACGCACACACATGCACACACATACACAAGCCTGCACGTACACATACATACTTACATACATACCCATAAATTATAAAAAAACATTTTACTATAAACTCATAAGTAATTAAATATTTTTCTATTATTGTGAAGAGTAGGGTCTCCTAACACAGGCATTATTTGCTTAAATGGAGGCTCTGGCCAATAATTAAGATTTTATGTTTTCTTTTACCGCAATAAATATTATTATTATTATTTTTATATTAGTTTTTCACGGTTTTCCACCGGTATTCTGATGGCACGGGCCTAGGCCAAGTGTTCATCAGGTGTTGCGTCCTGTTAAGTTGCTTGTGATCTGATGTGTGTGCTGTGTACTTTGGTCCTGTTCAGTCTGTAAAAATTTTCGTACTAGGCGACAAGTGTTCAGAATGGCTGCTTTTTGTAGAAGGTGGTAGGTGTTTTGGTAGAGGTTCAGCGTGGTGAGAGACTGGTGTAGTTGTTTGGGCACGACTCCTGTTGTAGATATGACTATGGGTACAATTGTGACTTTTTGGAGGTGCCAGAGGCGAGCTACCTCTTCTTTCAGTTCAGTATACTTTGAAAGTTTTTCTGCTATAGTGTTTTGTAAATTGTGTGTGTTTGGTACTGCAATGTCTATTAGGTATCCAGTTTTATTAGATTTGTTAATTAATGTAATATCTGGTCTATTGTAATGTATGGTGCGGTCTGTGAGGATAGCTCGGTCAAAGTACAGTTTTGTTGTGACATTTTCTAAAACAGTATTTGGTGTGTACTTATAATATGGAACTAATGAATTTATGAGGTTATATTGATGAGCTAGTTTCTGATGGATTATATTGGCGACCTGGTCATGTCTGTGTTTATAATCGGATTGAGCTATTGTTTTGCATGCACCTGTTATATGTTGGATTGTCTCAGGCGCACTACTACATTTCCTACAACTATCGGATGCTAGGTTCTTGATAATGTATTTTTGATAGTTCCTGGTCTCTATCACCTGATCCTGTATAGCTATCATGAACCCTTCAGTCTCCGGGAAGAGTTCGCCTCGACTGAGCCATGCGTTCGACGCTTCTTTGTCGACATAAGGTTGGCATAGATCTTGGCGATGTCTTCCATGTAGGGACTTCTGGGTCCATTCAGTGATTTTGGTCTTATTATCTATATGTGTTTCATTGTTTTGAGTTGAACTGTCTGATAAATTGAGGGGCGATGACTTTTGATCATTTTCAACTATTGAATTGTGTAATATGGAGGTTTCTTCTGTCATAAAAGTACTGTCTTAGAGTTGTGATCTGTTTATTGTGTAAGTTTACAATATCTATTAGCCCTCGTCCTCCTTCTTTTCTCGGTAATGTTTGTCTTTGAAGGCAGGCCCGAGGGTGGTGTTTGCGGTGTTTAGTCAGAGTGGTATTTATTGTGCGCTGTAAGGCTTTCAGTTCGGATCTGCTCCAGTTAATGACTCCGAATGAATACGTGAGTATTGGTATGGCAAAGGTGTTGATTGCTTTAACAGTATTTTTAGCATAAAGTTGAGACTTGAGGATTGTATTCAGGCGGTGTTTCAATTGTTGTATTAGCTTTTGCTTTATATCTTTATAATTTATGAGAAGAGATTGATTATATCCTAAATATTTGTACACTTCTCTTTCATCTAGTGATTCTATTTGTTCTCCTGATTGTAGAGTATGTTGGAGTTGATAGTTGCGCCCTGATCTAATCGAATTAATTTTGCATTTATCTAAACCGAACTCCATCCTAACGTCATTTGTGAACTGTTCTGTCAGTTGGGCTAATTCGTGAAGTTGGCTCTCACTTTCGGCGTATAACTTAATGTCATCCATGTACAGCAGGTGGTTTACAATATTTTGTTGAGTCTGTCCGTCGGTCGTTTTATATTGTAAGGGAAAACCAAGGGTCCTGGAGTTTAATATGTTAGAAAGGGGATTAAGAGCCAGACAGAACCAAAGTGGGCTAAGAGCATCTCCCTGAAATTATTATTATTATTATTATTATTACTGAATATTTACACCAGAATAACAGACACATACGTACATAGCTTTATGTACGTATGTCTATGTTATTATATGTTAATAAATGTAGTATGTAGTTGAGTGGCTAATATATAAAAAATATTAGATCAAATATTACATAAATGAAACCCCATGGGCACAGCTATAAATGCTTACAGAATTGATTAAATAACATTTATAATATGATATCAAATATTCATCGATCTATATAAGTTGATAATACAAATAAAAATTTGGTGACATTCGTTTGACGACTATTGTATATACCCTTGACCGAATTTGGATGCCGCATTGGCGCTACGACAGATTTAATATTTGAAAATGTAAGGTAGGATACAACTAGTGGTTGTTTGAAGTTGTTTAATTCTTGATTTATAACAGTCATATAAAAATTTATGAGTGTAAATGTAATATGGATATAACCAAACTTTGTTTTATCATTTAATTGTAAATTTCCTGCTTATATTGCGTCGTCTAGCTAAAGTAACAAGCATCATATATTTTTTACAGGGTGAATTATGTTTGCTTGCGGCGACAGAGCGGGGTTGTTTACTACCCCTGCAATTAGTCGTCAGGGCGCTCTTAGAGGCGCTGAACAAAGACCTATCCAGGTCAACCCTGATTAGACTCACACCAACTTCGCACTCTGCCAGTGAAGCAAAATTAACCCAAATACATACGTGTGCATATAAATCCATTCATGAGCTCCGCGGACTTACCTGCGTTATATTTATATACGAAATACACGATAATTGATCCCAGTTTTTTCACTCTATTTTTGGTGGTGATGTTATAGGCTTCTTTGACAAATATCTAGCCATCTTCTAAGGGACTGTCAGATGTTCAGTGTCATCTGCGAATTTTCATATTAACTATGGTTGCATACGATCTATTATTTGGAGTGTAAACAACGCTGCAGGAAACGTGACTGCCTGAATTATCGCATATATAACAGAGCTAGATGTCCCGTCGTAGCTAGCTGGGTGTATACTATACTGTACATGTTTATATAGATACCCGCTTTAAATAATCTTAGTTTGCAAAAGGTAATTACAGTTTTACAAATGTATACAATCAAATCTTTCATCCGTAATAAAGCTTCTGGGAAACATGAAACGATTTAAATAACTATTTATTTATAATGTCATCTACAGCAATACATTGGCTTGGTAGATAATAAAGTAACATATTTACCGGTCTGTAATTAGATCCGTTGCGACTATTATACCATGAACAGTGGAATTGATTTTCCTGGTGTTATTATTATTAGTTCAACATACATTGACCTGACTGGTGAGAAGTGGCCCGGTCTTTTGGTGGTAACGCTCGATCTCCGCTTGCTCCAAGCATTGCGTGATGAGTATTGTGTGTGTAAGTACCTAGTCTGCGGATCCTGAATTATTGCATTTATAATAATATCATCACGCCGAGTCTCTAACCTCCCTAGTCGGGTAGGCAGAGAGTATAGAGTGCCAGTTCTCTCTAGACTTACTCTATATATTATTATTATGTTGATACCCTGGGACAGTTCACTGAAGTTTATCACTTCAAGAACTGAGACATTAACTTACTCATACAAAGATATACAAGAAATTCATAGAATATTTGTTTCGTTCAATTACATATTGTCGCAGATACCCGCACACTACCTTCGACGCAACCTTGTTCAATTCAAAGCAAACACGGACCTTTGTCATATTACACCCGATGGTAACATTTGCGATATTCAGATGCTCAATGTATATCTGTATTCGCATCGGCGAATCTGTGGTTCGGGTTACCAGTTAGTTTACAGTAATTATTATGTACATTTTGTGTAAACCGCTTGTTTCGTTCATAATACGGTGTAATTGTTGCAACGGCCTCTGTGGTGCAACGTGTGGTGATTAATTGTCTAATTGGGTTCACTACTCTGGCGGCCTGTTTGTGCGACATTATCGCGTGTCACACTCACACAACGACCCACGTGTCAGTTGAATGCCGGCTTAAATTATTATATATAGCTTTAATTAAATTGCACATAATAAATTCAGAGCCGTAATGGTCGAGCGGTTTAAGTAGCTTATAAGTCAAGATGCTTCAGTCACCTGCATAGCCAAGATTGTTTCTTCCAACCTCGGTGGTCTTTGTTTTAAAAAGGTAGTATATGAAATGAGTTTAAAATACATACATATTACGGCTAGTCCCTCACGAGGTACGCAGAGAGAGAGTAGAACGTTAATTTTCTCTAGACTTACGTCACTCTTTCGCTTTGTCCACATCCTTCAGTCTCTTCAAGTATCATTGCGGGTTCGGCGTACTTTAGACTGATAACTTGTACGATGATGATTGATTGAAAACATTAAGATTTAAAGTCTTTATATCTTAAATTTTTGTAATGATGATGAAGTAGACGACGAGCGTGACGGTGTGACGACGGGAGTGTGATGTGATATCTTTGACATTTATACCTATGTATCTCTATGGAAAATATTATAATCACATTATCAAACCTTCGTGGCCTCATATGGACGGTGTAAATATATATATATATATTTTATACATGTGTATGTTTTTAATTTTGTTATAAATAATTGAAATACTAATACTTCTGTGCTAATACGTTATTTAAGGCTCCTTAGGGTAGTACTAGTCTCAAAAAGTGTGGAGACCACGGAGAGTGGTTTGAGTCTCAGTGGCTAGAATTATTTAATTTATATGTCTTCGAAATTTTCCTTCTCCACGGCTATGGTGCCTTTTACGCCGCTCCCCCCGCCGATCCCCAAGCGATCTTGAATTGGTTGTCCCTTTAAAATCCAGATATTCTTATCGTCTCCATCCCTCGTAGATTGTGGTCACTAGCGTATTGTCAAATGCGTCGTGAGTACAACCCGATTTTTGTAGCCAAGCCAAGTTTTTGTGTCGATATCCCCCGCTTGAGACGGCTTCCATTCGATACCAGTACCCCTTTTGAAGCTCATTTTCCTGGCCATTGTCATGAGTGATTTTTTTGTCATCAATCTCAGGTGAGGAGAAATCACATTCGATATTTACTTTCTTTATCGCTATGAAAGGCGCGTGAAGATTTATCACAACATGAGTTTGGCGGTGAATTATATCGTTTGCAGGAAACGTGCCTAGATTTCAGAAATAATATATCTCATAATCGCCGAGGTTACGGTCATCGGCGCTCCACATTACACAGTTTAAAAAACATTGAAGAAACCTGCATACGTTTGAGAAAATAATTAAAGATTTATTTTATCCCAGTCCCCCCCAGGGGTAGATAACTATACGTATGTATAGTTATCTACCCCGTGAGGGACTGGGGGGGGTTCCTCGCTGTAATAATACCCTTTACTTTACTTAGTACTCATTTTGCAATGTCCATTTCCTTTTTTTATAAATATGCGTTTAGACCTATTCAGGCAGAGGTGTATAGGTAGTAACCATACACCCACATCCGCCAGAGATATATTTTAGGTGCCAACGTGACAACTAAATCCGCAAATGCTGTGTGTTACATACTCTTCGGCCTACCACATCACGGACCCTGGCAGGAAGGCTCATCTGATAATCCTGGTATGGAATAACAATACTAGTAATAGTTCTAGTATTAATAGTGTTAGAGACATGTAATATATTCACACAATAAGTTATTAATGCCAACAAATACGTACGGTGCGTATTACCCATAAAAGATTAGAGTGCGCGAACGACCTGTGTATATTTAAACCTAGTAATTGACCTCGTGTGCGTCGGTGATTCGAATCAGACTCAATTAGCGATCCAGACCAGCTCTCATCCAATCGTACATTAGTATCGATTGACCGCGTCCCCGCAGTCTTAATGGTTTGGGTGATTTCATTACCTTTTTAAAAACTTAAGTATCATGAGTATCACCGAGTCAACAGAAGTCTTTTTGTTAACTATATATATAACTATATGGGTAGGCAGAGGTGTATAGGTAATACCTACTTTCCGCCAGAGGTATATTAGGTGCCAACGTGACAGATGGCGAGTCTATCGCCGTTACTCAAGCACGACTATACATACGTCTTTGAATTTCTTCTCAGACGTATGCAGGTTTCCTCTTGATGTTTTCCTTCACCGTAACGCTCGTGGTGAGACTAATCACTGTACTTAAGTTCAGAAAAAACTATTTGGTACAGTCGGGATTCGAACTTGCGACCTTTGCGTCGCAGGCAACTGCTCGAACCACTCGGCCACCACGGCTTCTTTTTTGTTAATTAACTGCACTATAAGTATGTAGTGCCTTGGTTCCATTTAAGCTAGGCTTATTTTAGTACTAGCTTAGTTAAGGTCCTTAAATAAGATAATAATTTCCCTGAAATGTCCCCAAAGTGGCAGGGGTGTGTAACTAGTACCCACAAATTCACTTTCCGTCAGTTACTTCTTACCTAATGTACCTAATTTTTTTATAATATTATTTTATGTTTAGTAAGCTCATAAGCAATATTGTTTTAGGGTATTTAGTTATCACTATTAATATAATCGGTATATAGTGAACGCTTGATCATGTACGATAATTCTTATTAGAAATTTCGCTATTGCCTTTCAAATAATTCATAAAAAAGATATAAGTATGTCCATTTACAATTCGTATCAAATATATATGAAAAAAAATACCGTCAACAACTATGTAAAATATTAATTAAAGCGATAACATCTGCATATCATGATTTTATAACATGTAACCGCACCCTTTACGGTGTATAATAAGGTATTAAAACTTATCCTCCGTTTCTAGCGTTCATAACTCATTAGATTTAATCTAATTCCCCATTAGAAGCGCAGCCAGCAGGATGTTTCAGACTTTATGCAGGGCCCAGCTGTTCCATATCAGTCGCGGAATAGACGAGGGATGCATACGGAATGCGCGAGATGAATTCACTCGGTTATTATGCGCACATTATACGGTAACTTTGGAAAGTTCGATTCTCTGCAACATGCGGTGGCTTCTAGCTCGACGCGATGACAAAGTAATGCATTTCGTAATATTAACCCGTCTAAAATAACAGCTTGTCGCAGTCAGCAACAATGAGTTCCTGACTGCGAAAATCGAAGTCGTGGATTCCCGCTGAGTGATGAACACGAGTAATTGTACCTAAGTCTTGGATGTCCTAAGTAAATATATCGTTGTCTAGTTACCATAACAAACTCTGCTTAATTTGGGGCTATGTAAATGTGGAAGGTATTTATGTACATATGATTAATTGTAATAATTGTAATTTAATATGTGTATTGTTGGTCTATTTAGCAAATAAATAAATAATTTTACGTAAGATCTTGTGTTACGCGTCTGTCTACCCTTCCGGAGACCCTTGTGGGGTGGCGTGAAGATATACAAAGTAAGTGTTTTTACAAGAAACTTCAGGCAAGAGTATAACACTGAAATAACCGACGCTACGGATAAAGAGGGGTTCGCAAATGGCCCCAGTGGGTAAATATGCACAGTAGTCACGTGTTTGGCCTTTGTTGCGAAACCTTGGCCTGGCACACTATACTGCAGTTTATATTACATTTTCATTACGTTAGAGAGTACATACAGCATGAAATTCCTCAAGAAGGGTGGGAAAGGTTTCAGGGTCGGCTACGTAATACCCCTGGTGTTGCAAGAGTCCATAGGCGGCGGTAACCGCTTACCATCGGGCGGGTATGCGTGCGTACTTTAGTGTTATAAAAAACGTATTCTTACTTCACAATGGCCTAAATACAGTTCGTTTGTTCCAATTTACTCTAGTTTCCTTTATTAAATTATTGGCTTTGATAATTCAGATGGGAATTGTTTTCTCTTCGCTTCTTTTTAAAGGTCTATTTATGTTATTTACAGTCAAGTGTCGGGTCCAGAAAGTATTTAGGTCATTATTATTGTGCGTACATTGTCAACATGGCAACACAAATTTTATTTGGGCCCAGGTGAAATTTAGGGTCTGCAACGAGTGATACACTTGGTGTTGCAAGCGTCGATAAGTGGCGGTAACCGCTTACTATCAGGCCACCTTAAATTGTATAAAGTACCTATATTGTTTTTTTCTTCTCTTTCAATAACCAACATTAACGTGCTCTCCTTGCTTCTTGGTGACTTTTGGACTACCGCCGAATAAAGACGGATATTAAGCGTGTTTCTCGTTTGTATCGTTTGTAACGGTACCTACCACGTTTAATAATACAGCTTTATTAAAATTTATTGCCTTCAAAGGGGGTGAACGTTGGCACCAAACATGAAACACGTTCGCCCGATATATCCGTTTAATAGCTTCCTTTGAAGGTCCTGTAATATTACTAAATATAATTCAGTTAATCAACTGCCTGTGTATATATATGTCTATGTATATATGTATGTAAGGGTGTGGCTGCTGTTAGTAATTAAATGTTAAATTAATATATGTTTAACACTATTCTCGTTATTATTGGAAATTATATTTACACGGAAAATTTGAGTTTTATTGCTTATGTATAGGTATGTATTCAGTTAATATGTGTGTTCATGTTTTATTAAGCTAAGTACTATGCTATAGATAGTGCCGTCCACGACAAGCGCCCCGCTATTCTTCCTTATAGTTTATAGTGTAAGTATGCAACCTTTCACTAATGTCAGAGTATTGTCGGTACACACTGATTGCCTATGAGTGCACACTCGGGTCATACTCCCCGCAACCCGCGACCCCCTCGACTAGATATTGGTGGGGCGCGTCTTCGGGGGAGGCACTATCTATAGCTTCCTCGCCCGGTTTCATGCGTGTTGTTCGAGAACGCATAACAATTATATGACTGTATCTTATAAATACATTTGTTTTGTTTATCCTCCATTTCCATTTTCCAGAGTTCCATCAGTACACTATCTAACCAAAGTAACGTATATCGCATGTTTTAAATCATCAATACCTACCAATTACATCAATTGTAAAAAAAGATACAATGACAATGAAACAATGCTCCGAAGGGATCGTGCTTCAATAACACCCGACCTCTGAAGCGCGGTTCAGACACTTTTTCAGTTGTATCGTCGGAATGTAGTATCAAAGACTGCCAAAACTTATTACGATGTTAATCAAATCAATTCTTATTTTGGAACGTGACCAAACTATGCTATAAAACTGGTGATATAAATGTAACATACCGCTTGGAGTAAAGACAAATAAAGTTTGACGATTTAAAAATTCTACACATTGATCGTGAGATACAGACGCTTTTACTTCGGCCGTTGCTCCGGCTACGTGCTCACAGACTGGGTGCAAGCGCAGGGTAACATTCTTGGGAATCCCTTTTTATTCCTCTCTGCTCCCGAAAGAGACAAATTATTGTCGCACTGGCAAAGTTATCTCGTCGCATTTTCTACTAATTCGTGTCGCCAATGACCCGCGGCGCCGAGGGTTAATTAAAGAATTAATCGCGATTCCGGGCCCTGGGGACCCGAAAAATACACCCGTTACGAAAATTTGTCGTACGGTCATTAATCCTGGCGGGGACGTATGATGGAATTTATGTCTTCGAACAAATTCTAAAGGCTTTTCAATGATAATAATAAGTATCAGAGTTCTTTTAACACGTGATTGTATTACAAAATGTATGCGGACGCATGTTATTTATCGATGGAAACAACAAACTGGGCTTCCCGGGAGTACATTAATTATGTATGTGCATCTATTGCGATCGAGGGCGCGAGTGAGCCGGCCAAAAATATCGGTGATTAATGCACGTTGGAAACGCAATCTATCCATATAACGTAGGTATATGCTCACAAGAAATACATTTCCAAGTTAAAGCCGTTTTGGTTAGTTTTGTCTCAATTGTGTGCGAAAGTCTAACCAAGATTAGTATTGTCCTGAAATTCCATGGTACTATATCGATACTATTGCACAGAAGGTCGTCTGTTGATCGGAGACCTGGGCTGTGATGCTTGGTGGCAAATAAGCAACCGGCCATCCTGATGGTAAGCGGTTACCGCTGACGGCGGATATTTGTGTGATGAACGCGAATATTCGTTCATTAATCTTGGATGTTCTCCGATTCGGTGCTAAATATTAATATATTTAATATAACTTTGGGCATCGTGGTCGAGTTCCTACAGTGGTAAGCATTACTTGGAACTTGGTAATTTTTTGTGTCAATAGCTAGCTTTGCCCCGTGGTTTCACCCGCATATAATGAGAATTCATTGGTGTTTTTTTTTCTGGAATAAAACATATATGTGTATTTATAATGTGTTAATCCAGCTAATAATTTTCCCCGACTAGCAGTTTTTGTATGAAAGAGGAACAAACGTCCTCACAAGCTTGCGCCTTTATAATATTAGCAAGATTCCCTCGGGGTTTTATTATTATTTGTCAAATACAAGCAACGACAGAGCTGTCTATAACTTTTGAAGTTAAACTTGTACGGTTTTGACCTACTTTCTGTTAAAATTTCTAGATGTCACATCGGCCAGAGCAGCGATGGTCGCGCGGCATACTTTTTAAGTTTTCCATGGTTGCCTGTAATCATTTAAACTTGTCGAAATGAGATGAAAAATTTCCTTCACTTGAATATTGTTTGATGTTTTGTAATCTTAACTTGCGAAAGTAGGTCAAGAATTGTAATTAATACTTTTAGCTTCCCCCGCGGCTTCGCTTGCGAAGAAAATGTCCATGAAAATCTACACTAACGTAGTAACGTAGCTTTTCATGGTAATTTTCTTCGAATCCACGCTTGAGCATGTTTGTCGTGTATGTCGTCCCTCAACACACCTAGGAGCTACTTTTATATACCGTAAGTGCCGTTTACGGTAGACTTAGAGAGATGTAACATATTTTACGGGGTAGGCAGAGAGAGTAGAGTGTCAGTTATGTCTAGACTCATAATCTTTCGCTTCGTTCACATTCATCAATTTCTTCATAATGCTCGCCGGTTTCGAATACTCTTGACGTTCCCATTATTGAGTGTTCGAACAATTTGATCTAGCCTCTTGACTCTGCCTCTTCTTCCCACACACTTTCGCATCGTATAACCGCTCGCCCATCTTTCTTTACTAATCTTTTCTATACTTCCAAATCATAGATACGATGAAGCATATCGTCATACACATCGTCAATCACACCCAAATGAAATATTGGTAACTGACACATTTTCTAAAGGAAATACATGCCAATTTGAAAAAGCAAGTCAAATTCTCTATTGTATTAGTTGTGATAGGTAAATAAATGCAGTGACAACAATGTATAAGCCTGTAAACAACGGGAGGCTCTGTAGGCACAAACGCGGCGTTATTCACACGGAATAATGTATGAGAAACAAAATAGACGAGCACTTCGCCCCGGGATTTTACCGCTAAATTGGATTTTGAAACATGCGCTAAAAATTATTACTCGCGAATGTGGAATACCGCAAGTGATTTCTCGAGCATGTTTCGCTTCTTGGATATTAGTATTTATATATTCATATTCGTTAGATATAAGTGACGTTAATGGTACCTTTCATTCTCTCTTTTGGAATTGTTGGAAATGTAACGTTGTAACGTCTCGACGTAACGAGAGTATACGTTTCAGAAGAAATTCAAAGACGTGTATGTGTTTATAATGTTCATATTGGCTATAAATATATCGCAGGCGAAAATACGGTGCTGTATTACACCTCTGCCTACCTCTTCGGGGACCCTTGTGGGAGGCGTGAGGCACTGAAGTGCAAAGGCCTTCCTCCCGTCTTACCAACCCCACGATGAGCGGCCTTTGTTGGCCTTGGCCTGCCGCTTGATATAACTTGGTTATTGATATCTTTCATTTGGTTCGTGAGTTCAATACGTTTTGAAATTATTAAACGACATCTATTTGATTCTTAGTCAGAAAGTGCAATAGTTTATGATGAGCACACCATGAGAATCACATTAGTTAATCATGAAGGAAAGAAAAAAGCTTGCAGGCAAATGAAGAGACGGTGTAGTTGACAAACGTTTTGAATAATAATATTGACTAGTAGTTCCAAATGTCCTAGATTTGTCGTTGGATACATGTGATGTCAGTTACAGCAGCGAATTAAAGTAATGAAGAAAACTCGTGGGTTTCCAGTTAATGTCAATCAGTTGCATATAATATATGTACATCGAACAATAACTTTATATACAGTATTGAAAACGATAACGATTCAGCGAATTACACGGTGATGAAGTAATACAATGGATGTTTGATCATAACAAGTAGTTCGTATTAAACAATTAAACCGATGATATACCATTCAATGCAAGGAATTATCAATCGAGTTCATCACTTGTGTGATTATATTTAAACTGACATAAATCACACAATAGACACGACACTTGGTCTGTCGACTCGTCAATTAAGAATGAAACATTGCAAAACAAGACAAAGAGTAATAGACGTGGATATGAAAAAAGGACAATAAGGGACCAGACAAATACTTGAATAAAGCCGAATTGCTTTGTTAGTAAAGACCGAGGGAAAGGCACATAAAAATGAAGGGAGACGCGACAGTATCGTCTGCCTTTAGACAATGCCAGTGGATAGAATTGCTCGTTATTAACCCGAAGGGTCCCTGTATCCAAAGTCTGTATAATAAATCCCCATTGGATTCGTAAAGTGTGCAAATTCTTGCGTTGTTTCCCCCCTTGTCGTTGGCTTCCCGTTTTAATGAGCAAAAGTTGTCCTTTATTGTCTCAGCAATGAAGTTGATGATTTTACTGTTTATTATTAGCCTTCGTCTGAAGATTTGAGGAACATGTCAGCCAATGTCTTGCTGTTTCACAACTGTATTTCAACAAAAACCCTTTAATTACAGTTCACACGTTCGTACGAATAATTGGACAAGCGTGTCTGGGTAAAATTATTGTACTTTTAGTGAATAATACATAAGCAAGTAAATCATAAAGTCTGCCCATAAAATATGTCAGTGGCAGGATCCCTTAAGTTAGAAAGGATCGTCACGTCCTCCAAACGTCATTGAAAGTTTCCAACAGCAAATAAACTGGCGTCGACGGCGGGAGCCTTTTGCCCGAAGAACGACTATTTTCCTACCCGTGAAGTATTTATTTTCGTCACGTACACTCGGCGATAAACAATTAAATTAATTTCTTTAATCAACTGGTAGGTATCTTTGAACTTGGCAAATGAAATATCAAGCGTCTATTCAACTATTCTCTTCTTTGGAACTTTATAAAACTTAAATTAAATTGATCTTTGAATTTTTAACTGAATTTATGTAGGTACATAAGTTTAAAATTACTTTGTACTTTGATATTTTTCTTGTAATTAAGTAAAGTTTGGCCATCAAAACAAATTCTTAATTGTGACTTAGCTGGTTTTATTTTCAGCCTTATACAATTATTATTTGCGTTTGACATTTGAAATGTTAGTGACTCTTAAACATTTATATTCTATGTATATGAATTATGCGCATAGCAAGTCTTTAATATTACTTGGAACAGAATCTGATTCTTATTTAGATGAAGTTGGATCTCTGAATCTTCAACTTTCGGATTTGCCATTCATCACTGTTCTTGTGTCAATCCCTGTGATAGCTAGAATAGAATATAATAAAACGTATAAGTATATTTTATTGATGAACTATAAGAAATGTTGAAGTCTTTAAAGCTTATTCTTTTACATACAACAATAAATAACCTTAGCTATATTTACATTAAAGCCGTGGTGGCCAAGTGGTTCGAGCAGTTGCCTGCGACGCAAAGGTCGCAAGTTCGAATCCCGACTAAACCAATGAGTTTTTCTGAACGTAAGTACAGTGATTAGTCATACCACGAGCTTTACGGTGAAGGAAAACATCGAGAGGAAACCTGCATATGTCTGAGAAGAAATTCAAAGGCGTATGTATAGTCGTGCTGGAGTAACGGCAATTGACTCGCCATCTGTCACGTTGGCACCTAATATACCTCTGGCGGAAAGTGGGTGTGTGGGTATTAACTATACACCTCTGCCTACCCCTTCGGGGACCCTTGTGGGAAGGCGTGAGGATATTATTATTATATTTACATGCAGCTGGCGAATATATTGCCTATTTCGTTTATCTAGATTCAAGAATAATATATATCACGTACTGAGGCTTATGAGTAACCTAGTGTCGCGCGCGGTCCTACCAACTAATATTACAATTGTTAAAGTTTGTGATGTTTAAGAGAACAGAGAAAAGAGAGTTTAAGAGAGGTAAAGAGGAACCTCTTTCACGGAATTGTATGAAATTTGGTTCAGAGAATTATTGTTAGCTTTAGTTAGCTTAATGAGGGTTAGCCTGTGCAAAATTAGGATATGTTTTATTTCAGAATAAATAAATATATAGAAATAAATAAAACCTACCAATGAAATATTTAGGGAGCATAAGCATATTCATTTATTTGGCCGGTGCCTGCTACGTCTGAATTGAGTTGTTACTAAGTAATTACTGGTTTCCTATAGTTTATTATTGTGATAAAAAGCTTATGTGACGTCACGGTCACGTCTATCTTTTAACTAAAACTCAGTGCCCTTCCGTCTGCTACTACGTCTGTGCGCAGAAATAATAATTAGGCGTCCCTTTTATGTTTAATTATCGCATCCAGCAGAGAGAGTGACCTTCGCATTTTGAAGGGGTAGGTAGAGGTATGTAGGACCCACACACCCACTGTTCGTCGGAGACATATTTTAGGTGCTAACGTGACAGATGGCGTCCATCGCCGTTATACATACGCCGTTGAATATTTTCTCAAACGTATGCAAGTTTACTCTCGATGTTTTCCTTTACCGTAAAGCTTAAGGAGTGAATGAAAATACAGTGAAAACTGTCCTTTTGATCAGAAAAACTCATTACTACGGTCGGGATTTGAACTTGCAGTCTTTGTGTTGCAGGCAACTACTCAAACCACTCGCCCACGTCGGTTTGCATTTTTAAGATTAGTACAGATTTTGACAATAGTCGTTGACGATTAATAGCACCTGTTAGTCTACAGATCGTACCAGATTCCTGGCCCTAACGGTCTCTCGGCGGCCACCGTTACTCCGTCGGTTTCGTTAAGCTGCACTTTATCACCGACGCTGATATAAATGCTCAATTGAATCTGACGATCTTGACACATAATTGTTCTATTGCTGTGCCCTACTAGGGTTATATATTTAGTTTATATAACTCATTGTAGACTTCAGCAAATTGAATTCAATATGAAAATAAACTTTTAATGTAGGTATATATTTATTAGCGCTCTATGCCCCACTGCTGAGCAAAAGCCTCTCCTCTCTTACTCTCCTGTGATCGAGAGCTACTTCCGATTACTGTTTATAAGGTTATAAAAAGTTATTGGAATGACACATTTCAGGGCATACACACATGATAACAAAGAGGGCGGGGGCATTGCTCAGATATGGGATGTACCAAGTTAACAGTAATTTGTGAGAGCTACATTTATAGAGGATTAAGTAATATAAAAATCATTCTCTACTTCAAATATACTACTTAGGTCTGTCAGTAGTGTCATATATGCTAACACGATATTTATACGACGCATCTAAGTATCTAACCGTATATATATATTGTATATACATACATACATATGTGCAATATTCGTTCACTATGCGATTGTCGAATGTGGCCAGCTCTGTCACGCCTCTCACACACACACACAAGTGTCCGCAGTAATCTGAATACACGAAACGAAATCTGTTTGTCGTTAGCATCTCGTGCTGAATTTCAATGCGATGAATGCTAGTAAATTGTTTGTTTATTCAGTTTTCAACGAACAACCAATTTCGGTTGTTGTTCTCCTATTGAGTTCATACAAAGAGATTTCATGCGCTTTGTTAAATACAAAGGCTATTTAAGTTTAGCTTGTAGAGATAAAATGTTGTCCCTGAGGATCTC
>JACCPG010005401.1:0-12654 GCA_016069955.1 Drepana arcuata
TATATATCCTCACGCCTTCAAGGGTCCCCGAAGGGGTTGGCAGAGTTGTATAGGTAATACCCACACACCCACTTTCCGCCAGAGGTATATTAGGTGCCAACGTGACAGATGGCGAGTCCATCGCCGTTACTCAAGCACGACTATACATACGCCTGTGAATTTCTTCTCAGACGTATACGTATACGTATCAAAAATAATATATAATAAGAAAATATTAAATTTACATGAAAAACAATGCAATTACCATTTTATCATCTAAATTTAAAAAGAGAAATACATAAGCCAGGTAAAATAGCAGCACCAGATGTGGCAACACGCAAAAAAAGTTCGTATATTTTAATATACCGTCGTAAGTTTCTGTATTATCTACAGTTAATAATATCCAGAGTTTCATTACTCCATTCAATTGTGAATATGAAATAAGGTTCAATTTCAAGAAGATATTCCAGTCTTAAATCACAGTTATATATTTTTTATAGTATACGGTTATTAAATTAAATAAACAGCTAGCATTTTATTATATACTTTCTCTAAACTACTACATATTATTATATACTTACTCCGTGAAACATAGAAAGTATCCATAACTTACTAAGCTTATGTTGATGAAGAAAGACTCACGAAACAGGTATATAATATGAAAGTGTGTGGATGGAGAAACAGAGGAATCTAATCAATCGGACTCCTTTTTTTGTACATTCCGGTTAAATTATAATAATAATATAATAATATATCCTCACGCCTTCCCACAAGGGTCCCCGAAGGGGTCGGCAGAGGTGTATAGGTAATACCCACACACCCACTTTCCGCCAGAGGTATATTACGTGCCAAGGGTTAAATTATAATTATGGAAAGTTCATCGTTTTCTATCGAAACCCATGACACCCATGGTCACATGAAATATTAAATTCAGTCGTACTGGCAACTATTGAAAGAAAATGGTAAATAATTTCCCGCAGTTGATGTAAAATGTCATCTTGACTTGTGTCACGGCGTGAGGTCACAAAAATTATGACCGTGATAAATAGGTTTGAAAAGATCGCGCCTTAAGAGGTTCGTGAAGCCGTGTTTATTTTCCTCTTTCCTCTGTCATCGCTTAACTGTCCCGTCATCTTGTTTATCTTTGAATGTTTGGAGCAAACAGAAACCTCGTCGACGGTCAACTTTGTTTGAACATTTTTGAATGAAAATTGTCAGATAAATATTGTACACGCAAGTACAATAGGATCTATAGTTGCTTAAATTTTCGCAGTATTTTCCATGTTTTTATCTCAATGCTTTATCTGCTACCAAGGGGTAGGCAGAGGTAGCATTAACGTGAACGACCTGACTTCACGACTGATTTGACGTCAGTTTTTAATATACATACATAACATCACGCCGAGTCCGAAGCCGAGTAAAGGGTCAAATCTCTCTAGACTTACAGAACTCGTTCGCTACCTCTCACTCTATTAGTCTCATTATATACCGTCGTTGCGTGGTACGAGGTAGTCTCATGCTATATGGGCTGAAATATATCTCGCTCCGAGAATCAGCATTGCTATCTAGCGTGGCAATGCTAGTCTTCTTGGCACGTTGCCGCACGATACCGATTTGTCTAAGAAAGCGTATCTTCGTAGTGACTTTCATGTGAACAACTAATGGTTTTTGTAAAGAAAGCCTTTTGTATTTTATAATGACAGATAGACACATAAACAAGAAATAAGACTTATCGCAAACTATGGAGCTTGTAAAAGTTTCTATAAGATACTACGCACTGCGTCTCGGGCTCTTGTGTTAAATAAAATTGTGAAGAATAAAGGGAGAGCTAAGAGCTCCCGTAGACTTTAATGCATGACTTTCTTCTTTATACAGCGAAGGCAGTAAACAGGCAACGTACACCATTGACTTTGGGTACAAGCAAAACTAAGGTGACAGTTAGGCAACTCAGGAATGACCTACGTTGCTTATAATGAGAGTTATACGCAACGTAGGTATGCTAGCAGTTTAAAGGACGAACTCATTCCGCTTCTACAAGCACAGTTATTCCATTATGATGATTTCTAGAAACCTTACTCACTACAGGATCACAGCACTTCCCGAAAGCAACGCCAGCAGCAAAGCAATTGACTTCGATCTACTGTAAAGTAGAAGTAAGTACTGCCCCAATCAGAATATATACAAATAGAAAGAATATACATTAACAGAATATTCTATTTTAATTACATGAAAACAAAAGAGACATGATATTAAAAGAGATATTCATATAAGAAGAAGGAAAACATCAGGAGGCAACGATATCTAAAACGGATATTAAAAAAATAATTATTAGGTTGTTGATAAAAAATACAGTGTCGTATGATTTTTTTATTTATTATTTATTTAACAGGTTTCATAAAATTGATATTTAAGTACATGTAAGATAACATTGTAATCACCACAGAGGTTTGCCAACAATGCCAAAAGGAGTTTGCGTAAGTTGGTAACCAAAAAAAAGTCGGTAGGTTGTATGACATACGACTCAATGGAACCAAAATATTCGGAAAAGTCGTTCTAACTGCCTATTCCTTCCAATTAGTTGTATGATGCTAAGATATACATACGAGTAAGTATAGCATTGTCTAATAGCAAAGCATAAACATTGCTATTAATATGATAACAATGAGCGATGGCGGAAAGAAATAAATAATAAAATAGTAATATATCCTCACGCCTTCCCACAAGGGTCCCCGAAGGGGTAGGCAGAGGTGTATAGGTAATACCCATACACCCACTTTCCGCCAGAGGTATATTAGGTGCCAACGTGACAGATGGCGAGTCCATCGCCGTTACACAAGCACGACTATACATACGCCTTTGAATTTCTTCTCAGACGTATGTAGGTTTCCTCTCGATGCTTTCCTTCACCGTAAAGCTCGTGGTGTGACTAATCACTGTACTTAAGTTCAGAAAAACTCATTGGTACAGTCGGGATTCGAGCATGCGACCTTTGCGTCGCAGGCAACTGCTCGAACCACTCGGCCACCACGGAAAGAAATAAATACCTAAAATATATATTTTATATATCCTACGAGTTTATATATTGGATTCGATTAAAAACAACACAGTATGCCCCAAGCATCGGAAAACCTTTCAGTGAGAAAATAATTCCACTGGTTTTACGCGCTACGGGCTAATAAATTACCGTTTATCTTGTATACCATTCAAAAGAGATTTTAGGGGTTGCCCCCTAATCCAAGATAATGGAGGGTAGCCAATTTTTACTCGCGACGGTTTGTATGGAAAAAATGTTTTGCCAGAACTTAGGGTGCAGTTTTTATGGGTCGTTATGTTCACGTCGATGAGTGTTAATTTACCGTTCTTTTATTATTGTTTTGATTACAGGAAGTCCAGTGATATCGATTGTATATCGATTGCGTATGTCACTTTTTTATATTAAATATCTATGCTCGTACGTTTTTATATCATATCATATCATCACGCCGAGTCCCTAACAGAGGATAGACAGAGAGTATAGAACACCAGATTTCTCTAGACTTCATACCTCTTTCGCTTAGTCCACAGTCATTCATCAGTCTCTTCATACATGCTTGTCGGTTTCGAGTAATCTTGACGTTCCCGTCCTTGAGCGTCCGATCGATCTGATCTAGGTAACGGTTGGTACGTGGTCTTCCTCTGCCTCTTCTTGCACACATTTTTGCACATACGTGCAAAACATATACTGTGTTGAAATACGTTCGAAATCAACGAGAAAGATTTGTAAAGCAACTGTTGGCAATAAGGGGTTGATTGTAAAGGCAGAAAGTAATGTTAGAGATCGGTTCGGAAATTTACTGGGGCTTACCCATCGAGAGAATTGACTTGACGAGACGTATGCATGTAAATTTCACTAACAATTTCCGCCAGTTCCCCTTGGTCGTTACAAAGCGCAATCACCCCTCACATACGGTTACCCAAAACTTATTGCATCATATTTCATTGTCATCCCGCGCGTATAAGTTTTTCTTGTTACTTTTCCAGTCACGTTACAAATATTTAACAAGAAGTTGATTCTGACATCAGAGGAGGTGCTGCTTTAAATTTGGAATCATATTTGGCGCCATCTAGTTTAGTCTCGAGTGCGCGGAAATTATTTCCACTAGGTGCTTTCTTCGATAGTACGTATACTGCTTACGTCAAGTCCTAAACGGCCAGTAGTACTATACGCAGAACGTAGGGCACCAGTTCTCTCTAGATTTACAGACCTATTTCGCTCCCCAGTACTGTACTCGAGTACTGTACGTTCCAATCTTTGAGTGCCTATCGATTTAATAAAACATAGATTTCTTCACGTCAGTTGCTTTGCAAATTCAATTTAATATACTCTTAATTAAGTTGCACACTTTGACTAAGTGATATATTCTACGCCTTTAAGCTGAAGCTTTACAGATGTGTGACATTAAACAGAAGAACTGTTCCTTATATTTTGTTGGAAAAAGAGCGGTCTGGATTCTGTCTGCGCGACTACAGCTGGCATTCACCTATTGGCGTGCACTGCAGTATATTGCAAGTTGCAGAACGCGATGTTATTATTGCTACCAATTATTATTTTTTACCATAAAAGTAGAAAACAAGTATATAGACCACCTGATGGAAAGCTGTTATCCTAGCTTATTTACGCTCACGATACCGAAGTGTCACTCTGTTTTCGGAGTGTTGGCAGCATAATGGGACTAATCCCTCTGCTGGCAACACAATACATAACAATCCACGCCCTCCCCAAGGAGCTCATTATTGGATTGGTATTTATTTCAAGTCATAGAGTATTCTATAGTAGCCCCCAAATAATATTTAAATAAAATGACCAGTCCAGCCCAGCTCCCTTGCTCGCGATCCAGCAACGCCCTAAGTCGAGGTTCGTACCCCACAGGGGGTGCCCTTAGCTGTGTTGCTTAGCACTAAAGTGCCTGGCTGGAGGCCTAGGTCTCGCCATTGACCGGTTAAGTAGCAAAAGTTCCCGGAACTCACGCTACGAGAGACAATACAAAAAAAAAACAAAAAACATATTCTATAGCAAGCATACAGTTATCCTATAACTGTATGTTAGGGCACCAAAATCTCAGAGGCACTATTTATATTGCTTATCTAAGTTCAGCAAAACTCATAGGTATTATTAGTTTTACGTATTCGCTAATTCTTTTATATAAACGTGGAACTATTCCTTCCAAAGGCAATCCTAAAATCTTTGGATTATTCCGTACATAAAATCGCCATAAGAATCCCAACTTTAAGAGTGTTGTCATGTAAGTAGTAAGTACAGTACTATAGTCGCTAACTTCTTTTCCTTATTAAATTGTCATAAACTTTCCGTCGTAGAACTTTACGTAAAAAGAGCGACCTACATACCGTCTTTATATTTAGCCTATGTATACCAACTGAACTTACAAACAAACAAACTTTTAATAGCCAGACACTCGATCAGTTTGAGTAAAATTTGTTCCAAATATGGTTAATATTTTAATAGTAATTGTCGGTTTAAGATGTCACTTGCAATCACCAGCTCCATGGTACCACATTCTTGGGACTCAGCGTGATAATATGTATATTTATTTATTTATTTACAACTAGCACGACAACGTGGTCATTTACGCGAATGTGGAGGTATAAGTAAAAAAAATACATATGAGTAATAATAAATAAGGTTAATGTAAATGTATTACTGAGAAGAAGATGGCATTCTTTCTGCATATGCCAGACACTCACATTCAGGATTTACACTTGAGTCCAGGAGGGCGTTGAGTGCTGTCAGTGACCAGTATATGTATGGACAAATATTTGACCAATTTATAAAAAAAAAAAAAAAAAACAAAAAAAAAAAAAAAGATCAATTTATAATAAGCCTGAGGCTTAAGAACATTAGGCAGAGTTGAAATAATTACTTGTCAATAGCGGCCGATCATAACTTGAAGATCGAAGAAGAAGCGTAAAGCCCATGGTGTGACAAATCACTGTACTTGACTTCAAACAAACTAAGTCGCCTGAACTTGCTTCCTGATTTTATTTTAAGTACTTCTAGTCTAGTGATCAGAGCTCCTAGCTGCGAATCTTGAGGTCTTAGATTCGATTACCATTGGGGGTGCATGTAGACGATGTAGATGAGGTGACATGTAGATATGTGTGGCGGTTACGAATTTTTGTTACCCATTCTAAAATGTCCAATGATTGATCTATACATTTATCAATAAAAATATATTTATCGTTGCCTGGTTCCCATGATACATGGAATGGTCCCGAGGTAATAAAGTAATTTTGTCAACTGCTTATCTACACCAGCAGGTATAAATACAAATTGCAATACAATAGGATATTGAATTATCTTAACAATGAGGTCATTAGAACCATTTATGGCCAAAGGGATGTCTTCGGGCTACATGGAATGGTGCGGAGGTCACCCCAAAAACTTAATATCTCGCGTCGAATATCTCCCCAATCTCGGGCGGAATACAAATGTTCTTATTTTACGTGGCCTAGTAAGCTGTTGTCCTAAGGAATATTGGCATGTATAGTCAATATACAACGCTGAATGGTTCAAAGAGCTTACATCACTTACAAAATATATATAATACTTTTTTTTTCTATTTATTATAGGAGTTTTGTCGCACAGCGACTATGTCACTCCGTGAGGACACCTGGATATAAAATAAAATCACTTAAAATCTACGCATATACAATTTTAACAAACACTTTATATCGTCAGAATTAGGGTTCGCCAAGATACTGTTACATAGATCCACATCCTGGGTACATCCAAACATAGTTCTTCTGACATCTTTGTTCTGGTCACATTCCATCAGGATGTGATATAAATCGTCACAGACGTTACAAGTATTGCAATTTGGAGAGGGAACCTTTTTCATAAAAAAAGCGAATTTATTCGATGGAATATGACCAGAACGCAGGCGGAGTGATGTGACAGTTACTTAATAATATTATTAAATCGGACACTCAAGAACGGGAACGTCAAGATTACTCGAAACCGACGGGCATGTGTGAAGAGACTGATGAATGTGGACGAAGCGAAAGAGGTATCTAAGTCTAGAGAGAACTGGCGCAATCTAAATCTCTGACGAATCACTGACTAAAGTTCAGAAATAGTTTCAGTAACTGTTAAAGGCAAGGAGGCACGATCACTATTGGATAAAATACTCGTTACTCAAACGTGTTTTATGCGATTGCAACAAGATTACGTAATTGCGTCCCTGGCCATTTTTACTGTATAGAATAAAAATAAAGTTCAATTTGCAAAATCACTAGCGAGAATCCATTTCAATTCAATTTGTACAATGCGTCGGGTGAACATTATACTTTATTGTTGTTTTTCCTTTGTTAATTGTGTACTAATTATATTATATTCATAATAATTATATTATACTAGCTATACTCGATAATTGTATTATACTAGCTGTGCCCGCGATTTCGTCCACGCGGCAAAAAAATTACTTTCAAGCTTCTAGCTTCAAAAATTACAAAACTTCCATACTAAATTTATTCCTTTTTTTTTGCTTTTTCGTGGGAAAATCCTGCATGGGACACCCGACGCCACGGGGGCAGCGACGGGGAGTGCCCAGACTCTTAAAAACCCACGGGGCAAGGCCCAGCAGTCTTCAAGGCCGCTGAGTCGGTGGTCTCTGGATCGCTCTTGCACTCTATACGCGACCACCGGGCGGCGGCCACTATCGAAGGTGGCCTCTCCTCGGGGGCGAGCAAGGGTCCGCCCCTCGACCCCTCACAACCCTTTTTCGCATTTAAAAGAAGCCCTTCCTCAAGATGTCCTTCCTCAAGCTCTAGGCTATCTCTGTACCAAATTTCATTTAAATCGGGTCAGTAGTTTAGTCGCGAAAAGGTAACAGACAGACAGACACACAGAGTTACTTTCACATTTATAATATTAAATTAAATAAAAAAATAGGGTTCAGTAGAATGCCTGTGCTCTCCAGGCTTAGAACCTCTGATGCGTCATTTTCAACTTCTTTCCTTGCAATGACTTCTTAATTTAAATTAGTTGTAGAACTGGTAAATAAATTGCGTGAACACGGAGAAGATAACTCACTCACATCCTTTATAAATAGTGCCCATCCACGAAATCGCGCCCTAACAATTTCTAGTCGAGGGGGTCGCGAGATGCCGGGAGTATGACCCGAGTCTATTTATCATAGTGTGCGTGTGCACTCATAGGTAATCAGTGTGTACCGATAATACTCAAGCATAAGTTGAAGGTTACACTTACATGAGGAAGCGTAGTGGGGCGCGTCTTCGTGGATACCATTAGCTTGCTGACGGTGTTCGAACCTGCAATATAGACCACAGTTTTTTATAGCGAATTTGTATTATTATACAAACTGCCACGCTTCTAGAAAATGACTTGGCATTAACATAAAACGTTTGTTGAAGCGTTCGCACAGACAGCTAAGCAAACTTATATAATACATCTGCTAAAGTAAAAAGGCAAAGATAAAAAGTCCCATTTACGGCTTTTTCGTCGGAATAAATTAGAGCAAGGCTTGGCTCGGCTTAAATCGCCTCGCCATGATTTACAATGTAGGGACACGCGAACATTCTGCCTTACAAGCGACTAATGTTCTTATTTTTAACAGACTTCCAACAAGGGTTGTTTAGAAACTTGAAAAAAGACGACCATTCATTATGAGACTGATGAAAAAAATTAACCACTCGGCTACCACGGCAAACTTTCGCATCAATAATAATAAAATAATATATCCTCACGCCTTCCCACAAGAGTCCCCGAAAGGGTAGGCAGAGGTATATAGGTAGTACCCCACACGACCACTTTCCGCCAGATATATATTTAGGTGCCAACGTGACAGATGGTGAGTCCGTCGCCGTTACTCAAGCGTGACTATACATACGCCTTTGAATTGCTTCTCAGACGTATGTAACTAATCACTGTACTTAAGTTCAGAAAAACACATTGGTACAGACGGGATTCGAACTTGCGATCAAGCAAGCCGTGGTGGCCGAATGGTTCGAGTAGTTCCCTGTGACACAAAGATCGCATTAATAATATTATGTAAGATTTTGATTTGTACATTTGGTACAAATTGGTACGAACAAACAATTTTAGCCAAGGGATATTTAAGCTGTTAATGTTACTCAAGACATTGTCGGGAACCATATTTGGTAGAGCGAACGTAATCTTAAATTAGGTACGTCAAAGGCAAATAATCTGTGAGCATACAGTCTTGTGTATACCAAATGAGTATAATTTGCTTAAATATAAATACTCCTATATGGTGCTGACTAAAGCTAGCTAATTAAATAAATGACATAATTAAACGGGTGAAGGAAAACATCAAGAGGAAACCTGCATACGTCTGAGAAGCAATTGAAAGGCGTATGTATAGTCGTGCTTGAGTAATGGCGATGGACTCGTCATCTGTCAGGTTGGCACCGTAAATACCTATATCTCTGGCGGAAAGTGGGTGTGAAGTGAAAGTGGGGCAGAAAGTGGGTGGGACCCTTGTGTGTAGGGACCCTTGTGTGTATTACCTTAATAATATATATATACATATACCTATTAATAATATATCTTCACACCTACCCTCATGGGATGGCGTGAAGATATCTTATTATCTATAATTTTATTATTTTTAGAGAATTCGGTACAAAAGTGAATGAAAAGCATTCACTCTTGTACCGAATTTTCTAATAAAAAGATAAGAGAGAGATAAGATAATAGAGAGAGAAATACCGAATAAAAATACCGACCAAATACAACAATCATATAACATGATTATATTATATTATATTATATTATATTATATTAAGTTTTCGTGTAATTGGTAACACAATACTTAAAGTTATAAGTACACTTAAATGATAATATTGCAGGTAGTTCGCAAGATAATATTCTGAATTCTCCATTTTGCCGGAGCAAATTGGGAATTTGAGACTTTGCGTAGCTATTCTACAAATTACAAAGCTTATGGGCGTATGGAGATTGTTATCGCAGGTGGCTTCTCGGCAAGCTACCTTATTTATTGTTCTCACTACTCATGTAAAAATATTCTAGAGTAGAAAAGATGGTTCCTTCGAACTACAGTCCTGAATAAATCCAAAGTTGTATCTTACTGACTAATGAAAATTTGATTGCAGGTGTTAAAAAACCCTATCGATTAATTCCCGATTAATCAAACTATGAGCTTTACCATGAAAGAAAACATCGAGAGCAAACCTGCGTATGTTTAAGTATAAACTTAAAAATGTACTCGCAATCTGTCACGCTTGCACACAAATGCAGCGCTCGTTAGAAAGTGTTATGAAGTAACACGTTTCAGATAAAATGCGCTAAAAGAAAATAATTAATTTTTATTAATTTACCGCACACATTAAAAACGGACCATACTTTAATACAGCTTCCCTCAGTCCTTCAAAGATACTAAATCAACAAACAACTCTCATCATCGTAAGCAGATCTCATTCGGAGTATCCAGGAATCCATGGAATGTCGTGGGTGTCCGAGGGACAGGCAAGAGGGCATGCGACTGTGCTGCACGCGGGCAAACAACTTTTCCTTTCTTGCCAGCCCATTAGTTGGACACGTATTTGGGACAAACCTCATTGTAAAGGGAAGATACAGGCGATGATAAAACTAATAATAATAATGTAATATATCCTCGCGCCTTCCCACAAGGGTCCCCGAAGGGGTAGGCAGAGGTGTATAGGTAATACCCACACACCCACTTTCCGCCAGAGGTATATTAGGTGCCAACGTGACAGATGGCGAGTCCATCGCCGTTACTCAAGCACGACTATACATACGCCTTTGAATTTCTTCTCAGACGTATGCAGGTTTCCTCTTGATGTTTCCCTTTACCGTAAAGCTCGTGATGTGACTAATCACTGTACTTAAGTTCAGAAAAATCTCATTGGTACTTGCGACCTTTGCGTCGCAGGCAACTGCTCAATTTTACCTCATAATAATATTAGTGTTGATGTATATAATATACTAACAAGGCATCTTGCGAGCGCAAAATATTGAGGATAGCGCTTCGCCTAAAAATAGCTCGCTTTTTTCCCAACCGAGATTGATCGCACACTTGGCTCGCTTAGTTTAACATCTCAAGGGACATTTTCTTCACGCAACTTTTTAACAACGACATATATATCTTAAAGAAATACTCGTTGGATAAACACGAAATCTCAGTACCTACCTATAATGCCTACATACTTTACCTATTATATCTAGGTATATAAATTATGAGTCACACCACGAGCTTTACGGTGAAGGAAAACATCGAGAAAAACCTGCATACGACTGAGAAGAAATTCAAAGACTATACATACATAGTCGTGCTTGAGTAACGGCGATGGACTCGCCATCGGTTTTAACCATTGCTATGGAAGCAATAGTTGAAAAACGTGTTTTTTTTACTTTTTCACCCGGGCGAAGCTCGGCGAGATAGCTAGTAATAAATAAATGATAATAAATACCTTGGGACAATTCCACACAAATTGACCTAGTCCCAAATTAAGCAAAGCTTGTGTTATGGTAACTAGACAACGATATATTTTCTTATATATATATATATAGATATATACATAAATACATAGGACATACAAGACTAAGGTACAAATACTCGTGTTCATCACACAAATATCTACCCTCAGCGGGATTCGAACCCACGACCTCAGGTTTTGCAGTCAGGAGCTCTAACCATTAAACCAGACGGCCGTACTTCTACAACTCCAATATAATAAGCAAAGGGCGAATAATTCGACATTACAATCTCGACTCATAAGGCTTCGGGTAGTCCTAAGGGTCCATCGGGTATGAATAATAGATTTGTAGGTCAATAGCTTGGAAATCGTGGTTGCCTGTGCAATAAAAACGTCAAGACGAAACTTGTATGTACGTTTGAGAAGTAATTCAAATACGTGTATAGTCGTGCTTGAGAATCCGCGATGGACTGGTAATTTTCACGTTGTCACCTAAATATATATCCGTCGAAAATTGGGTGAATATATCCTACACCCATCCTGTTGGGGGCAGTTGTTAATTTAAAAAAAAAATCTGACCACGTTTAAAGTGAAGTAAATCTTGTGTAATTCAAGTAAGAATTACAGTCAGGTGACATCCAAATAGAAGTCCAATATGATCTCAAATAGCCCGAACTTTTCCATTACGTTCATTCCTTTCAAGAGGGCACCAATCATGCTCACAAAAACTTTGGGGAAATTGTTTCCTGGACACACAAGTATCGGGCCGCGAAACGACCTTAGGTAGCTCGCACAATGAGATCAAAGGACCACATGCTATAAAAATTAAATTATATATCAAGACTAGCTGTGCCCGCGAATTCGTCCGCGTGGAATTTAACAAAAAAAATTATATTCAGGTCCTAAATAAATGTAGCTTAAGATATCAGCTATCTGCCAGTGAAAGTCCCGTCAAAATCGGTTAAGCCGTTTCAGAGATTAGCCGGAACAAACGGACAGACAGACAGACAAACATTTTAAAATATGATATTTTGGTATATGTACCGTCTATACACCCATAGGCAGTTAGTAAAAAGTGGTTATTTTAATATTGCAAACAGACACTCTAATTTTATTTCTTTGTTTAGATATAGATAAATAAATAATAGAAAAATAGCTTGGGACAATTCCACACAAATT
>JACCPG010005403.1:0-11030 GCA_016069955.1 Drepana arcuata
CGTTGTCCGTAATGTTTAGTAGTTACACGTTGTGCTGTTCGCTGCCGCAAATCTTGTAGACGTCGTTCCCGTTGTTCATAATTTTCAGTAGCTACACGTTGTGCTGCGCATTGCCGCAAATCTTGAAGACGTCGTTCTCGTTGTTCGTAATGTTCAGTAGCTACACGTTGTGCTGCTCGCTGCCGCAAATCTTGTAGACGTCGTTCCCGTTGTTCGTAATGTTCAGTAGCTACACGTTGGGCTGCTCGCTGCCGCAAATCTTGTAGACGTCGTCCCCGTTGTTCGTAATGTTCAGTAGCTACACGTTGTGCTGCTCGCTGCCGCAAATATGGTAGACGTCGTTCCCGTTGTTCGTAATGTTCAGTAGCTACACGTTGTGCTGCACGCTGCCGGAAATCATACAGACGTTGCTCTCGATGTTCGTAATGTTCAAGAGCTACACGTTGTGCCGCACGCTGCCGTAAATCTTGTAGTCGTCGTTCCCGCTGTTCGTCTTCAGCGGCCATAGGCAACCTCTCGTAAACATCTAAATCACAAGATCTTTCTGCTCGAATAATGTTAGTCAAGTTTTGCAAGACTCTTACTTTAGCACTACGTGTGGGACGAGCGGAAAGCTGATTATTTTCATGGTTTTCTTGAAATGAGTATTGCTTGTCGATCACTATTTTCTTCAAGATATTCTTGAAACGAGTCGCGGCTGCGTAGAATTAGATTGTGTATAAGCGTTTATTTTTTCCTTCTTTTATGCATTTTGACAATTGATTTTATATATAATACGTCTACGATGACGTCAAACCAGGCTGAAAGTTTGTTGCTTAGCAACGCTTTATTCTTGGAAATTAGGAGATTTTCATTGCCTAAAAACATGGATATAACTACTTTTTTTTAAAATGAAACCTAGCCAGATCGATTTTTCGCCCCCGAAATCTCCCCCCTAGCAAATTTCAAGAAAATCGTTGGAGCCGTTTCCGAGATTCAGATTATATATATATATACAAGAATTGCTCGTTTAAAGGTATAGGGATTAAAAATACTAGCTGTGTCCGCGACTTCATTCGCGTGGAATTTAAAAAAGAAGTTATCGTTTAGTTTCTAAAATAAATAAGTAAAAAGTAGCCTTAGCGGTCCAGCCGTTTCAGAGACTATCTGGAACAAACAATTTAAAACACTCCAATTTTACGATGAGTTAAGCTCTGTAGCCAAATGCATTGGCTACTAGTACAGGGTCGCGGTTGTGATTCCTTCTGGGGCGAATATTTGTGTGATAAACACGAGGGTCTGTGTTAGTATTACCAAGGTATTGGAAGTCCTATGTATTTATGCATTATATTTACCCATAACCTTTGTTTAGTTTGGGACTAGTTAATTTGTGTGGAATTGTGTTTAGGTATTTATTTAATGTCTTATTCTTTATAACCTCAAAGCATAGATGAGGGTCAAGATTCGATGAGGTAACTACAGCACAGTGATCTTACTTACTATGATCTCATGAATATAGTTCGTGATGTTGGGGTTAAGACCCGTGTATTCTCACAAACAGGATATATCTACGTAATTTGAATACTTATTCATAGTTTAAGAGTCGTGGTGGCCGAGTGGTTCGGGTAGTTGCCTGCAACTACTATCAATGAGTTTTTCTGAACGAAATGGCAGTGATTAATCATATAACAAGCTTTACGGCAAGGAAAACATCGAAAGGAATCCTGCATAGGCTTGAGAAGAAACTCAAAGGCGTATGTATAGTCATGAGTATCGGCGACTGACTCGTCATCTGTCACGTTAGCACCTAAAATGTATCTCCTTACTACGTATACGCCTACCTCAGGCGTACGCCTACGCCTGGGAAGGCGTGAATATATATTATTCAAACTTTTCTCAAAGGATTGTTTCATGTTTCTAGGAGCAATAAAATGGTCTCAAGATTTTTTTTAAATGTGCTCATGTGAAAGAAAAGACCTTGGTAGCAGAATAATTTATAATATATCCTCACGCCTTCCCACAAGGGTCCCCGAAGGGGTAGGCAGAGGTGTATAGGTAATACCCACACACCCACTTTCCGCCAGAGGTATATTAGGTGCCACCGTGACAGATGGCGAGTCCATCGCCGTTACTCAAGCACGACTATACATACGCCTTTGAATTTCTTCTCAGACGTATGCAGGTTTCCTCACGATGTTTTCCTTCACCGTAAAGCTCGTGGTGTGACTAATCACTGTACTTAAATTTTGAAAAAGTCATTGGTACAGTCGGGATTCGAACTTGCGACTTTTGCGTCGCAGGCAACTGCTCGAACCACTCGGCCACCACGGCTCTTCAATAATTCAGAATAATTTAAGTAGTTACCTACTTACTGCAGGTTATAGGTTCCATCACCTCTAGTCTACATCACTATCAATAATTTGTCTAAGCGTAAGTACAGTGTTTTCTTTATTAAGAGAGGTAGGGCATAACCCGTTCGAATTTGGAGCTGCCCGACTGGGGCAGGACCTCCACCTTAAAGAAGTCCGTAGCCAAATAACACAATTTATTGTGTTATGTTCCTACGTGGTGAATAAGGTTTCCAGTAATGAGCTCCTTGGGGAGGGGGGAGGATTGTTACATTGTGTTAGAAGCAGAGGGATTAAACCGTATGCTGCCAACACACTATAAGTCTCCGAACACAGAGTGGCAACTCGCAAGTGATACTTCGCGTAAATAGGCTACGGTAACCGTTTCCCATCAGATGGGCCGTATGCTTGTTTGCCACTATTGTAGTACAAAAAAAAAAAATTACTACTGAGCTTTACTGCAAATGTTTCCTATGCAACGTAAACTGCTTAGCAATTAGGAGCTATTTATAAGATACAATAGAAAGAAACAATTTACTTGCGACCAACGCATTTCTAAATTTATTAAATAATATAGTCTTTTTACCTCTCGTGCACGAAGCTAATAGAAAAGGTATGTAGACGATATATTATACTTAAAGGAGTATCTTCAATTACACACCATTTGGGGCAGTAAATGGAAACATTCGCTTGAAAGAGGCTGACATTCCCAGAATCTTTCAAAAAGGGACATACAAGCAAGTATACTTGGATATTATTATTAAAGCATACTTGAGAACATTTCTTGACGGCCTTTGAGGGCACAGTACTGGACATTCCACATGGATGTACGGACATGACACGAGGACAAAGGAACCCATTTACCATTTAAGGTTTAAATATTTGTGTCGCGAGCTTCAAAACTTGGGAGTTGATATGAGCGCCAATTAATTAAATTAGCATAGAACAGTCGATGAGTTTCTATATAGATGTTTAGAATTACTATTATAAATACGAAAGTTGGAGAGTCAGTTAGTTACTGTGCTTGTTAGTACTTCACGTTGAGCTGGAATCTGGATCTGGAATGTAAATAGCTTAGCCGGAGTACACAATTAAAATCACACCACTAGCTTTAGGTAGACATCTGTTTACAGATGCCTTTGAATTACCTCTCATACGTATGCAGGTTCGTATCGTGGTGTGACTAATCTCTTTAGTTGATTAAATACTCGTTGGTAGGTACAGCAGGGATTAGAACTTGCAATCAAGCAGTTACTCGTACCACTCGGCCTCCACGGCTTTTATATGTTTGAGAAGATATTCAAATACGTATGTAAATTCTTCCTGAGAGACGGTGACATGTTATATCTCAGACGAAAAAAGGGTGCTTTTACGTCGATTTAGTCAAAATCCTAAATAATGACATCAATCTATACAACCTTTATCAACCCACTGCAGGACAAAGGCCTTCTCTCCAAAACTCCAGTTTCCAATCCTGTGCCAATCGCAACCATTGCCCTCCAGCCACCGCCACGATACCAATAATTATATAATATTTCACCCGCGTAAAACTGTATAGTTGTAATTAGAATTCGGTTTCGGAACAAAATCCAGCTAATAATATCAATCTTGTCTCAATCCCTGGGGCAAGTCTCATTCAATTCCGTTCAGCGGTTCTGGCGTTACTGAGTTACAAAAACAGCCGTACTCACAAGCTTTCGTATTTATTAGGATAAAACATTATCGAAGCAAACGTCGTCTCAATCTCGGTACGAATTCGTCTCGATCGCTCCCGGACACACCGTAAGAACATGAAGTGATAAATATTACAAACAAACCAAAATATGTTTAAATGTTACAACTTACAAATAACACTATTTTCAACCATATAGTTATTGTTGCACAAGCTCCTGTTAGTTTCTCGCAGAGAAAAGATACGTAATGTTGCTTTATTTACAGATTTCATTAATCTAATCAATAAAATAAATAAGAATCTACAGCCTAACGTATATCAGTGATGGACGATCTGCATGATGATATTATTTACTTAATTAAATAATTATGGCAGTGTTTTTATGTATTTTTTTGGCTTTGGTATCCGGCAGGCATCAATAAGTACTCGTGCCGTTTTTTATAAGCAATACACTCGCCGCTTTTTTACAATAATTAAGTAACAATGAAGCAATTAAGCTTTTTGTGTAATAGAAGCCTCGAACTTTGTATACATAGTGTCTTCACATGCCATATGGTATACTTAAAGGTTGAACACACTTATTACCTATATGTTAGCTAAAATTGCCACTTCTCTAGTTATATTCGTGCTCGTTAAAAAAGTTTTCATAATAGTAGTAGTGGGACTCTTGCTACCTCGTTAGGGCGTCGTCGTGATGATATATGTATAGGAAAATACATAAATCATGTTTTAGTTCAGAATTAATTTCATAAAGTCCAAACTATATACTGTAAATCATATTATCGTGTTTCATATGCATAGTTACACATTATGTAGGTCATCATGGCATGGTTACAAATACAAATTCTTTAAAAGAAGATATGCGAATTAGAACTAGGTATGTCAATTACTTGCATTATTATTCATTAGGTGCTATTCCGCCCATGTGGGAGCGATAAGACATTGATGCCATGGCCAAAATACTCATCGAAATTAAAAAAGAAGTGCAAAAATATGATGTTCAAATCACTTTATAGGTTTATGAATGTGAATGAAGGAATATACATAGATTTATATCTTGTTTTTACTTCGTATGTATCAATTCCATATGAGGTTTAAATTAGATGTTTAAGGGTCTTTAAGTCTTACGAGAACGGGCGCTCTGCTTAGCGTATGCCGTATTGTGTACGTATGTATGTTTGTATGTTACTTTGTAAAAAAATGGTACAAAAGTTGACCCCAAGATATAAGAACTGTTTATAAATTGGAATTACCTTATTAGACCGAGTGTGACCTTCCTATGTCAAACCGACAATCGTTTCTGTACACATTAATATGTTTCTGCTATTACAATGCGGAAAAGTGATTTCAAGCGTTATTTTATTTACAAATAGCTTATGCCCGCGGCTTCGCCCGCGTGGAGTTCGCAAAAGTTGCTTTGGAAATTTTCCTGGTAGAATCTGTTCAGCAGCATCATACATTATAATATACGAACTTGGAATTTTTCAGGAAAGAAAAAGTAGCCTATGTCCTATTCCTAGGTATAAGCTATCACCATTTCAACTTCCAGCCAAATCGGTTCAGCCGTTTGGCCGTGAAAGAACCGCAAACAACCAAACTTAAAAACTTTCACATTTATAATATTAGTAAGATTAACAAGCTCGTAGTAACTCTAACTGGGAAATCTAAAACATCATTCTGTAACAACAATGTAAACGGAATAAAATATTATCTGGAACTTCCTTGTGCTTTAAGCATTAAATACTATTCTCGGCTAATGGTATCTCGGCCTTATTGCAGTTATTAAATAATAATTAGGCGCAATATAGGTAAATAACTAATTAACTCGCTGAAATACATAAGAAAAATATTTTACTACTAAGTTTTACGACGAAGGAAAACATCAAGGGGAAACCTGGATACGTCTGAGAAGAAATTAAAAGTGTATGTATGTATAGTCGTGCTGGAGTAACGGCAATGGACTCGCCATCTGTCACGTTGGCACATAACATATATCTCTAGCGGAAAGTCTGTGTGTGGGTACTACCTATTCCCCTCTGCCTCTGCCCTTCGGGGACCCTTATAGGAAGGAGGAAGGATATATCTTAAAATACATCTCTCAACAGATTAAATTACGTTTCCAGGTGAGGTCATCATTGCTGTTTCTCAAGCGCGATATATTTACGTCTTCAACTTTCGTCTTAAACGTATGAAGGTTACCTCACAATAATGTACTTTACTGTTGCTCGTATGATAAATCACTATTTATTTATTTTATATATTTATATGCTTAAGATCAGACAAAATCATTGATATATACCGCCAGGATATGAACCTGCTGTCTTCATTTTGCTGAGGAGTCAACAACCATTCCACTGCGGCTCAAATCAATTAAATTTAAATCATATTTGTTAAATAAGTACCTACGTGTAGTTTACTTGGAAGTGTCAACGAGCTGTGCACGGAACTAATTGCACTCGGGTTTCCCCCAGCTTCCAAAACAATGCTTCAGTCACGCTTTAGCGTATGTTTATAGCGTACTAAAAACTATATTGGCTCTTTAGTTCCATGCATGAACTTCACGTGATTCCGTATGAACTGACTAATATGTAATGTCAGTCCATATCATTCAGCTTTAAACACTACAAAAAGCTTTTCATTTACAATAACATCATCATTATTATATCATCACGCCGAGTCCCTAACGGGGTAGGCAGAGAGTATAGAGCGCCAGTTCCGTCTAGACTTACATGCCTCTTTCGCGTCAGTCCCTACCATACAAAATATACCTTGTCATCTCCAAACGCGCCGCCCTAGGTAATATTATTACTAATTACTATTAAATAGGTTTACGACATCAGTTTAATTTCAGCCCCAAGCTCCATAAATAAAGCCTCGGGCCCATTCCTTCATAACTTACTTAAATATCACTTTTGTTTAAGTTTAATTACTGTGAATACCCGTTAGCCGTAAAACCTTCATGGGCCGTAGTTTTATGTGTGCGGAAGGGACCGAAGTATATGAAGTCAATACATCAGTCTCTTTCGCACTCATTAATAATGATAACAACAGCCACATCTTTGTGGCCTGCATCCCAAAAACACTGAGTTTAGATTTTTAGGAATATACGGTTATAAAAGATGATTTTGAAGGTAGCTCCGCTAGTTTGAACGGATTTATCAGTTCTGATTATAATAAATTAATATACTTGCACCTAAGTAGTAACTAAGATTCACTTTAATATATCTATCTGAATATATCAAACAAACGAATTTACACGCCTTAAAACTAATTCAGACCAGTTACCTACTTTAACTTATAAGTAACAGACACTGTTCCATTGTATTTTTTTCCGCTATAATTTAAGCTGGGCTTAAAACCCAAACATAAATTAAGCAAATTTAGATTAACACCCTTCAAAACTTCTATCATACATTTATGTACTAACCAAAAACAGATTTGTTTTACAAAGCATTAGTAAACGTCCTTATAACTTTAATAGAATAATAATAACCTGCTGGATACCAACAAAACTTTGATCATTATCAATTTTCGACATTTTCAGTTATCTCAGACTTTGCCTGATTGGAACCTGTTCCAGATCTGTAATTTCATTTCGATTCTACTTAACTAAATAATAGGCTCCTACATTTGCATTTTCGTCACCCCTCAAGGTCGTAGGCCCCTCTAAGCAAAATGATTTTCCGTAACCACTAACTCACGCAATCCGATATCTATAATTTTTATTGCAAATTACATTCGCTGCGGTGTCCTCGAGAGAATAGCGTGAGAGAGATAGCGTGAACTACTACTAGCGTGAACTAGCGATAGCTTATCCAGAGGGGATAAGCTATCAAAATTGAGGAAATAAGTCCTCGAAACCTTGTGGCTTTGAGAACTTTATATCTCTACTGTCTACTTTTAACCTAACAGAGATGCCAAAAACACTCCGTATTTTGATCGTCAAAGTATCGTCTGCAAATCTTTTGTAACAGTCAAAAGATTTGCTGACGATGCTCGCTGATAGTCTCCAGTAGATAAAAGTAGTATATTTTATTTACTGGAGATTATGAGAGAAATGGTTATAGTAGATCTATACAAAATCGATCGGACATACAAGAATGGGAACGTCAAGAGTACCTACTCGAAACGGGCTAGCATGTATGAAGAGTCTAATTAATATACATGAACTAACACTACAAAAAGCTTTTCATTTACAATAACATCATCATCATTATATCATCACGCCGAGTCCCTAACGGGGTAGGCAGAGAGTATAGAGCGCCAGTTCCGTCTAGACTTACATATCTCTTTCGCTTCATCCACATTCATCAGTCTCTTCATACATGCTCGTCGGTTTCGAGTACTCTTAACGTTCCCGTCCTTGAGAGTCCGATCGATTTGATCCAGGTAATTTTCATTTAATATTAATCACTTACTCTGCGTAAATTGATGCGCAATGAGCGTTTTTCCATAATAGTGAGGTTCTTCGTATTAGTGAGTTTAAGAATGGTGAAGATGTTTCTGACTCGACAATGGGTAAGTATCCATAGGCTGAATATACCACCTATTGGGCCGCATGTTTGTTCGAAAACAAATACACAAGACAGACCAAATGCTTAATTTTATTGTGTGCAAACTATAAGGTTATATCTAAAATAAACCAATGATTACAAAAAGGCGGAGTCGTTTGCTTATTTTAACAAGCCAATCTCGATGGTATCCAATTTGAAAAAGACTTGAATTTTGACTTAGATAGCCCGCTTATTGGTGGAAGGTTATAGACTACATATAAATAGCTATTACCCAAGGCAGAGAATCGGTAATCATAATGTATGTATAATTAAATTTAACGGGGATAAAACTAGACTTAAATAAATCAATTGGTTTGTTCGAGTATTAAATCGTATGTGTGCTTCACGCTCACAAACAGACATCCTTGAAAGGTTGACACGTTCTGTCCAATGTTCTGTGATGTCACGTTCATTGTTTTATTATTTAGGATGACGAATCAAAGAAATAAAATTGCAATCTAAAGTTTAATAATATGTTATTGGTACGATAAGACACAGAATTAAAAATTTTGAGGCGTATAAAAATATTAATAGCCAATTTTGTTTTACTGTCATGTAAGAAAAACCACCTGAATATTAAGTGGGAATAGAAGACGTCACATCTGCCTACTATTTGGCACCTAAACACATATATCTCCGGCGAAACGTTAGTATGTGGGTATTAACTACTACACATATCTACCTACCCCTTTGGGCACACTTTTGGGTAGACGTGAAGAAGCACACATGTGTACTTCACTAAAAAAATATATTTAATTTCTCTCCCTCTATCTCTGTGTCTCTCTATCTCAGTGTCTCTCTCTCCCCCTCTCTTTCTCTGCTTACCCTGTTGGCGACCCGGCGTTATGATTTTCTACGTATGTAGTTACTCTTTTACCGTATTTCTTTATGTTCTCTGTTAATGTTACGACAGCGACTATTAATCGATAGTTGCTTTACGACTCCTTACTCTTATTTTAATGAGCGTGTTTCATCCCTTCAAGTATATAGTCAAAGTGGCATGGGCTTAAGAGCCTGAATAAATATCGAAGAGGTATCGCGACCATTATTTATTCACCCGCGAGAAAAGTGCCCGAAGGAAAAGCCTCATATCATTGACTTTTCAGAAAGAGCGAATGTTCATGAATCATTCATGTTGCTTCAATAATTAATAGGGTGTTGTGAATATATCAAACTCATACTCATTATACTCATGATAACAAACTCAATTCTAAAAGTCGCGTCTCAAAAAAAAACCTCTATAAACCCAAACTGAGTTGGGATCAAAGGATTTTTTTCTGAAATTATTTATTAATACATTAAAAAGACCGAAAACGTAATTAGTTTCCATATGTATAGTTATATCGATTGTATGAGATTTTTTCCAAATCTTTTTATTTACTTCACACTATTATGCCCGATCACATATTCAAGCACCTGTACCATTTTAGAAAAACACCCTGTAAGAAAATACGAGACACATACATACATATATATTCAAGTATACCCCTGACAATGGACACGAACCCACGCGGCCTTGTGGAAACGTAACAGGTTAAATGGATAAAATGAATGGCGAAAAATGTTCCGAAGTACGAACAATTTGGCGACGTGACTGGTTTGGTGTGATGCGAATTTAGGATTAGAGAGTGGGGTGCTTTTCTTACTATTACAATATATTTAAGAAGTATTATTTTCTTTGCGGTTGCATCCACAAGTGACCTTTTCTTTCGAAAAATGTATAATTTTTACATACCCTTTTATTCTACCCCGTTAGAGACTCAGCATGATGATATATACATATGTATATATCTATGTTATTTTTACTCAAAAGTTTTATTAGTCATGTCATAAAATATAAGTGAACTATACATTTTAATGTTTAATACAGTTTGAATGTTTGGATGAACGCCAGAACGGCTGAATCGCTTGAAGAAATTGGGTAAAATTTGGCACAAAGGTGGATTTTAGTCGGATATGGATGTTTAAGCAATATAAATCGCATAACATTTGCAAATTTAACCATAGGACCATAGCGCGGGGCACGATGTTAATAAAAGTACATAACCTATATTCGTTTAAAACCATACTCTGGTACGGTTTATCTAAACGTCCAAATGATGTAAATTTAAAGACCACTTCAAAGCTTTCGCAAACGCCCATGTGCTAGCAAACACTAACCGCGAGCTCTGCCCTAGCTGAATTAATTACGTACCCATTTGTGTATACAAATGAACATACGTACTTGTACATACAATAGCAACGGACGAGTGCGCTCATCATGATATTCACTTAATGTTATTTATGTCTGCGTCGAGTTCTATTGCAATTATTATATTATTCATATTCAAAGAGCCGTGGTGGCCGAGTGGTTCGAGCATTTGCCTGCGACGCAAAGGTCGCAAGTTCGAATCCCGACTGTACCAATGAGTTTTTCTAAACTTAAGTACAGTGATTAGTCACACCACGAGCTTTACGGTGAAGGAAAACATCGAGAGG
>JACCPG010005406.1:0-33267 GCA_016069955.1 Drepana arcuata
ACGTCTGAGAAGAAATTCAAAGACGTATGTATAGTCGTGCTTGAGTAACGGCGATGGACTCGCCATCTGTCACGTTGGCACCTAATATACCTCTGGCGGAAAGTGGATGTGTGGGTATTACCCATACACCTCTGCGTACCCCTTCGGGGACCCTTGTGGGAAGGCGTGAGGATATTATTATTATTTATATATCTAGAAATAATAATAGTAACGTAGAGATTAGCCACACTGCGAGATTTACGGTGAAGGAAAACATCGATCGAAAACCTGCATACGTTTAGAGGAAATTCAAAGTCAATCTAGATTTACATCAAATGTCATCGAAATTTGTTAAGCAGCTAAGTGTAATGTAGTGTTTGAACGCGTAGATATATTATAATAACCGCTTGCTATCGCAGATCAAATGTCAAATACTCTGAACGGTTGTTACTTGATTGCGAATATTTATTGTCATAGCCATTGACCGGTTTAGTAGCAAAAGTTCCCGGAACTCACGCTACGAGACAATACAAAAAAAATAAAGACGGGTCATAGGGGGAGGGAGGGATCCAGCAAAGAAGAGGGACTTAATATACATAAACAAGTACAGATGAAAATAATAAACATCTTTTGAAGTTACCCGTTTTGCGTCAGAAAATGTCATGGCTTATAATACTTTAGTAACAATTGTATAATTAAAAAACATATATTTGAGGCTATAACAATGCACTGCAAGACGATAACATCAAAATTGGATGGAGGGCCCTTCCTTTCCCATTTAATCTCACTAAGAGAAGAGAGAGAGAGAGGGGATGAAAAAGAAAAACAGCTCACGTAGTCAATGGATAACCCCTAATTTAAACCGTTCACTTATTCAACGTATAGCCCTTAATTTTTTATCTAAAACTAGCGGTCCGTCCCGACTTCGCACGGGTGGACATAAGATTTTTTAAGAAAGAAAATATAGCCTATGTCACTCAGGGTGAATGTAGCTTTCCAATGGTGTAAGAATTTTTCAAATCGGTTACTGGACCGATTTGAAATTTGTTTTGGAGCCTATTCAATACAAACATACTTACATACAAATCTTTCCTCTTTATAATATTACTATAGATACCTGTCATCGTAGGCCGGATCCTCGCTCATAAGTTGAAGCCTTGTATTTTCAATAACTTTCTTGAAATTCCTAAGCCGCGGTATCTCCATGGTCAGCTTCCTAGCTACTTCTTGCAGCGCCTTGAACAACGTCTGCGTCTTTTTAGCGGTTGGCAGCATTGGATTTAGAATATACTCATGCACGTTGGGATGAGGAATCAAAGCCAACTTTGACACTATAGATGTAAGGTGCAAATTCACTTGATACGGCTGCGATGGCATATTAATGAGTAGTTTGAAGATCATTCTGAAGAACGGTCCTTCTTCGAATTCCTCTTCGGAATTTGCGGTCATGTCCTGACTGCGCATGACTAGTTTTTGGGAGAAATGACACTTATCGCTATCGAGATAAGGTATATCTTTGTGTGCATCCTCATCCAAGTGTATGTCGGCTTCGGGTCGGCTGTCATAGCTGTGGGTGGAACTAGCCGTGTTGTCGACCCAGTTGTGGTCGCTCGGCCAGTTGAAGGTTGAAGTTAAATCCAACCATAACTGGAAATAATTATGGTAACTGGTGACGGAATATCTGAATTTTATTTTCATCCGCAAAAAAAAATATTGGGCTTAAAAAAATTACGTGAGTTACCTACTGCTTATAACATTAACTATATGCCATTGAATATTTTAAATATTATTCTTCACTACTTATCATAAAAATGTCTTCCGGCGCATCCGTATATCTATCTCTTCGCAGACAAAATCATAAAACCAAAAACTACTGAACGAATTTTCATTCGGTTTTCACCAAGATAAGCCCGGCCAGCTTCATGAGGGAAGGTTTAGTTCACATTTTAATATTTGTTGAAATGATAGAAACGTATATAAATACAGGAGTTGTGTAATTTTGTCACGCTCAAACTTGCTCACGCTTGTTGCGCTCAAATTTAAGCCGATACCTTACTTCCCCTATCTCCCCTATGTTGTGCTGTCTATATGTATCAAGCGAGTACCTGGTAATGCCTACTCGCGTCGTGTATGTAGTGCTCGTAGTCAGCGCCCACCGGGTCGGACAATATGGCGCGGGGCAACAGCAACAGGAAGCTGCAACAAACATCCGGGGCCGTAAATAAAACAACCACAGTACTTTGCAAAGATTTAATCTAAATTTAAATAATAATTATAATCTACATTTAATTCTAATAATATTCAATACAATATATAATGTGTTAACGTCACTTTTACCAGTACAATTCATGACTAATATACTGTCTCGCGGTGTCTGAATACAATAAATGTACTATTTAAACTAGATACTAAAGGGAGATGGGGCATAACGGGTTTCCCGTTCGAATTTGAAGCTGCCCGACTGAGGCAGGACCTCCACCTTATAGAAGTCCGTAGCCAAATAACACACTGGTTTGTGTTGTGTTCCTACGCGGTGAATAAGGTTTCCAATAATGAGCTCCTTGGTGAGGGGGGAATTGTTATATTTTGTTGGCAGCAGAGGGACTAGTCCCGTTATGCTGTCAACACAGTATAACTATTATAACCGAACACAGAGCAGCGCGCAAGTGATACTTCGATATCGTGAGCGTAAATAGGCTACCGTAACCGTTTCCCATCGAACTAAAAGGCCGATTGACCTGAAATTTGGTAGGAGTATTCCTTACGCGGTGTAGAGGTCAGCTAAGAACGGATTTTATGAACTCAACTTTTTTTTTACTTTTTCAACGTGGCGAAGCTGGGCGGGAGAGCTATAAGTATTGTTTCACATCTGCCTTAGGCGTAAAAAAATATATTGCAAGTGAAAAGTCGCGAATTGTACTGTCTAGTCATTAACGCTACAAAGGAACTCTTAGATAAATAATATATAAAAAAATCACAGTATTTACGGCATATTTCAGATTTCTTTTATCACTCTTATTTCACTAAATTACATATATAACATTTTTGAGATATGTTTGTCTTGAAAAATAATTTAATCATTCAATCAATTCAATTTAATCAACTTTTCCTACAAAGAAATGTAATTACTAAAATAATTCTAAGTAATATGATTAAAGAAACATACAATAACAAAAATGAGACATATTGAGGTAAAAAAAGAACAAGCCACCATAATGGATTTTTTTATATTAGATGATAATTAAAATTAAATCATATTAACAAAAGTAATGATGTTTTAGCAAATAATAATAATGAGGGAAGCCCGCCACCTAGCAAGAAGCAATTATAAATAATTTAGGCGACATTGATTAATTTAGGGACCGTTACTTTTAAATCTGTTACTGTTAAATGTATTTAAATCCTTACTAATATTATAAATGTGAATGTAAGTTTGTTTGTTACGCTTTCACGTAAAAATTACATAACCGATTATCATGAAAGTTTGTACACATATTCCTGGAGGTATAAGAAGTAACATAGGATACTTTTTATTGAAAAAAAAAAACATTTTTACGACTGAAAAAAAGCCGGTTTACTGATATTTTTTATGGAGAAGGATTAACATAGACATAGGCTACATTTGAATCCCGAAAGATTCAAAGCTCTAATATTACAAAGGCAAAAATATGTATGTTGCTCTTTCCACGCGGGCGAAGCCGCGGGCATAAACTAGTATGTACATAAAAACAATCTTAGTAAATATTAAATATCTAGAACACTGGGTAAAATTAAATTCACAGAAAGTAAAAACTAAGCTCAAAGCAGATATTTAATTATTATATCCTTACTAACATTATAAATGTGAATGTAAGTTTGTTTGTTACGCTTTCACGTAAAAACTACTCAACGGATCTTCATAAAACTTTGTACACATATTCTTGGAGGTATTAGAAGTAACATAGGATACTTTATATAAAAAAAACTTTTTACGAATGATGTCAAAGCCGTCTACGCCGACGAAGTCGCGGGTACAGCTAGTATGAATATATATCTCTCAGACTCTTAAAATATGAAAAAATAAAACTCGCGAAATATTAATATCCTACATAACATTATCACAAAAAATATGGCTAAAATGATCACAAATATGCGTCAAAAACGCGATGTACCATACATACATACCGACATCTGATCAATTGGATCATAAATATAAAATATTAAAACAACACGACCTGTATAAAAATAACACACACTGTACAATCGCGTACTAGTGACCTGTGACCGAGAAAAAATATATAAACGGCTTTACAACTCTGTTAAATATCGCGAACAAAATGTTGAAGTAATATTAAGTGCTATTATTATTTCCTAACAAGGGATGATGTTAAGTATTAAATTAATAATTACATACATCCATATTTTATCACAATATTATAACGACTTAGTCGCAACTAAAACAAAATCGAAAAATATTTGACATAAAGAACTATTTAATTATTAATAATTATTGATCCAAAGGTCAAGCGCAGACGCAATATTCAATTAAACTCAACAAAAAGGGGGTGTTGGGACGTGAAGCAAGAAATTTCGTAGAAATTAGTTACGAATAATAAAAAAAACAATATGTAACTCTATCTGCAATGACAAATATGCTATGATAATTATATTTAATATTGTACATAGTTGGTTAAAAATAAACATTGACAAAGCGAAAACGTCTGTAATTCTTGAAGACTTATGGCTATCTACCGTCCCTGCCCGAGTAGGGTAGCTACTCGACATATTTATCTGTTTATATGACCGTGCATCAAAGATTGGGGGGGGGGGGGTCTAACAAAAATTGATCCCTTGTATCCACGCCTGAAAGACTTTTTTTTTAAACTTAACCCCTTAAGAAAGCCAACATAGAATTACCATTTACTCGGTACGACTTATTACTATGCAGTATCATATACAAAAGCTAATATATACATATATTAATGTATTATAAGTTAACGCCAGGTGTAGCGTGCGAAGATTCATCTGCTATTATTTCTTCGATGCGAGATTTGAGCCGCAAAAGTCGCCTATAATGCAATTTCAGCTTCGTTAATAAATATTCAGGCGTATTAAAAAAATGCGTGAACCGTCAACCATTATTAGAGAAGTGTTAGGAATTAATAGTATATTAAATAAAGAGCTATTTTTTTATAGGCAAAATATTTAGGCAAAAATACAATACGTGTACTGTTTTTTTTTCAATACAAAAGAAAACCGTAGGCTTCCTTTTCAGAGTTCTAATTTTATCATGTTTGGTCACCCAATCTATACATATAATAAAAATGTAACGGACCGCTGTCTGTACACGGAATATATATGAGAAAAAATATGATTGGGACCTTTATCAATGCAAATAGCAACCAAAACAATAACCATCAAACAAAGTCACTATTCCACGCGGACGAAGTCGCGGGCACAGCTTATGTTAGCCGTTTATGTCATATATATAGCGCATAGGTTTTTTCATACAAATTTTGACATCCCTTTTTATGCCTTGTTCGAAAGTTGTCTATGTCTATTTGATGTCTATACCTGAAGTTCAAACTAGGTACTCTACTAGGCTACTATTTGGAGAGATCCACATACAACTCGTACCAAATTCCCACCAGCTACTAAGATGGAGCTACAACAGCATGGAGATCACACGAAGCTGCTAAAGGAAAATGGACCTTAAATTGAAGAGAATAAAATACACACCTGTTAATGACTTTGTGAATATTCTCGCCCTCCTCCCCTTGGTCTTTGGTGTCAACCCCCTCGTGGGAGAGGATGTCGGTGATCTGTTCATTCACGTGGTCTTCGTGTTGCAGCTGTTGCATCGCTTCCCTAGACATACATGTATGTATATAAGAAGCCGTGGTGGCCGAGTGGTTCGAGCAGTTGCCTGCGATACATAGATTGCAAGTTCGAATCCCCACTGTACCAATGAGTTTTTCTGAACTAAAGTACAGTGATTAGTCACACCACGAGCTTTACGGTGAAGGAAAACATCGAGAGGAATCCTCCATACGTCTGAGAAGCAATTCAAGGGCGTATGTATAGTCGTGCTTGAGTGACGGCGATGGACTCGCCATCTGTCACGTTGGCACCTGATATACCTCTGGCGGAAAGTGGGTGTGTGGGTATTACCTATACACCTCTGCCTACCCCTTCGGGGACCCTTATTAGGCGTGAGCACAAGTTTTGGAGTGTTTGTCAATTCCTTAAGTCGGAAAGGATTTCACGGATTCTGATTAATTTTGGGCAAACAGAACTAGTAACTTATTTAACACTTGTATTATTAGTTATTAGTAGTATAGTTCTGCGGTATAAAGTGTAGTGTGCGTACCTATTCCTCTCTCGCTCCCTCCACAACGGCACGTCGTTGAGCCTGTCTCGCTCGTCCTGTTGTAGCGGCTGCGGCTGCCAGTAGCCGCGGCCGCACACGCGCGACACAACCAGTCGGTGGATGCTGTGCTCTGTGCCTTTCTCTATTATTGCCTAAACAATCAATATAAATAAACTAGCTACCCCGCCCAGCTTCGCCCGGGTGAAAAAATTAACCTTCCTGAAACACGACCGTAGCGCCACCTATCGGGTCCTATTGTGATGTAAGGTATCTTTTAAGTTGGATCAAACTGCACACGGTGTGCAAATTTGATTGAAATCGGTTAAGTAGTTTAGGAGCCCATCGCGGACAAAAAACGGGACACGTAATTTATATATATTAAGATAAATTATAATACCTAATTAATTAAGAGAGGTAGGGCATAACGGGTTTCCCGTTCGAATTTGGAGCTGCCCAACTGGGGCAAGACCTCCACCTCATAGAAGTCCGAAGCCAAATAACATTTTTTTTTGTGTTGTGTTCCTACGTGGTGATTAAGGTTTCCAGTAATGAGCTCCTTGGAGAGGGGGGAGGATTGTTATATTGTGTGTGCAGCAGAGGGATCAGTCCCATTATGCTGCCAACACAGTATAACTTTCCAAACACATACAGGCAACGTGCAAGTGATACTTCATTATTTTAAGCGTAAATAGGCTGCGGTAACCGTTTTCCACAGGGTGGGCCGTATGCTTGTTTCCCCTCTAAAAAAAAATCCTTGGGACAATTCCACACAAATTATCTTATTATGGTTACTAGACCTGTAATATCTCACCTCGAAGAAGCGCACAGTCTCCAGCGTGAGCTCATGGTTGTCGGTGAGACAGTTGCTGATGAGGGCATGCAGTAGGGGCCACTCAGGCATCTCTCCGTCACCCACCAGCCAGTTGGAGAACTCTGGAATATATTGGCTGAGCAATCATCCTGCTAGAGTTTCTTTTGTTTACCACAAGAGTGGCAAACAAGCATATGGCCCACCTGATGGGAAGCGGTTACCTTAGCCTATTTACCCTCACGATACCGAAGTATCACTTGCACGTTGCCGCTCTGTGTTCGGGCAGTTACTCTGTGTTGACAGCATAACGGGACTAATCCCTCTGATGGCAACAGGCCCTCTGATGGCAACGGTTACCATAGCCTATTTACGCTTACGATACCCAAATATCACTTGCGCGTGGCCACTCTGTATTCGGAGAGTTATACTGTGTTGACAGAGTAACGGGCCTAATCCCTCTGCTGCCAAGACAATATTAAAATCCATCATTGGAAACCTTATTCACCACGTAGGAACACAACGCAATAAATTGTGTTATTTGGCTACGGACATCTATAAGGTGGAGGTCCTGCCCCAGTCGGGCAGCTCCAAATTCGAACGGGAACCCCGTTATGCCCAACCTCTCTAAAAACATATTTACCAACGGAATGAAAGCTAAGTGAAATTGAGGAATGTGTTTTCCTATAGTGTTGAGTGCTAAGGCAAGGGCTATGTACTCACAAATTGGGGACTTTTTTTCTTCTTGCAAACAGTGGTATTGCATACATAATAATAATATAGCCTTCCCACAAGGGTCCCCGAAGGTACATATTATACACATTTTCACTGCAGACAGGCAGGCAGGCAGCACGGGCAGACAGAGTAGGGCGCCAGCTCTCCCTAGACTAACAGATCTCTTTCGTTCCATTCGCATTCTCTCTTCATACTCGCTCGCCGGTTCCGAGTACTCTTGACGTTCCCATCCTTGAGTGCACGATCGATATGATCTAGGTAGTTGGAACGTGGCCTTTATCTGCCTCTTCTTCCACACATATTCAAATTGTATATCTGTTTCGTCAACCTTTCTATTCTCATCATTTCTATAGGTCCAAGCCAATGTAACATGTCATGTAGCCTAAAAACGAAATTGATGGCCATCTATAGTCTATGGATAAAGTGTCGAATGTGGATCAAGACTAAAGTCGGTCTAGGGGAAACTGGCGCTGTACTCTCTCTCCATACGCAGTGATGAACTCGGCATGATGATATGTCATAAGTAGGTATATACCTTATACGTGATATGATAGCTCACCATTAATAAGGTCTGGAGAGTCAATGACCTTGAGGCATTTGGCCAAGATGGCGGTGACGACGGTGGCGTGGTGGAGGTCACTGACCCCAGCCTCAGCCGCGCCTTCCAGAAAGTTCTGTCGGAATGTTCTGGAAAGGTGCGCTGCTATTGTGCTGTGGCATTCCTGAATTAAAGAGATAACTTTCTTTACCAAAGTTACTTGAATGGCCCAATTTCTTTGCGAGACATTTTAAATAATCTTGTATTTATGTTATTACGTAATTTTTTACCCTTCAAGTGTTCATAGGTGAGTACTAATATACCTCTGCCTTACAGTTTGTAACATGTAGAATATGTTAAGTTAAATAATAATTGACGAAAGAATACTTAAATCTGAGCATAAATAATATATCCTTCCCACAAGGGTCCCCCACACCCACTTTCCGCCAGAGATATATTTTAACCAACGTGACAGATGGCGAGTCCGTCGTCGTTACTCAAGCACGACTGACTATACATACGCCTTTGAATTACTTCTCAAATGTATGCAGGTTTCCTCTCGATGTTTTCCTTCACCGTAAAGCTGGTGGTGTGACTAGTCTGAGCAAACTGCGTATTTTCTTCCTTATATTACAAACTTTAAGTTTCAAAGTAGGTTTTAGGTCCAAAGTACCGTATGATTATTAATGATGGGCCCACTTGAAATATTGATCACTTGAACAATTTAATTAATAAGGTTGGTAGGAAATAGAGTATTCATTGATTTATTGAATGGACCTAACAGTTTACCTTAATTAATGTATCACAGTAGTCCAACCAGGAGAAAAAACTCGTCAGTTCTCTGTATCCGTGGAATTTGTTGTACATTTTCTCACCGAAATCCTGTGCCACGTATCTGGAATGTAAGTATTTATGACGAGCTGATCAACCAAATTCTCTCGTATTTTGGCCACATAATGCGAAGGGGTAATGAGGGCCTGGAGAAATTGATCGTGGTTGGGAACACTTTTGGCAAGCGAGCCCGAGGCCGATCTCCTACCAGATGGACCGATCAAATAAAAGACCGAGGTCCCCGAGGTTTAGCTCCGTCGTCAGGGCCGCGATGGACAGAAGCCGATGGAAGCAAATTATTCACTCCAAGTGTGGACCACTTCTTGATGACCACGATCCTCAGTCATGAGGGAACGACAAGAGAGAGAGAGATCAACCTAGCTTTGACCATACTTCATCACGGGTAAAATTATCCCTAGCCTGTAGACTAGGCTACTTATACCATACTAGCGGCCCGTCACGGCTTCGCACGGGTAGACATTTATTTTTTATACATTTTGGCATATTTTTTTTTTCTTGCAATCAAAATAACCTATATTAATCAGTGATAATGTAGCATTCAAATGGTGAAAGAATTTTTAAAATCAGTCCAGTACTTTTTGAGCCAATTCCTTTCAAACATACTTACAAACACACTTACATACAAATCTTTCCTCTTCATAATATTTTTTTTTATACCACTTGGGTGGCAAACAAGCATGCGGTCCGCCTGATGGTAAGCGGTTACCGCCGCCTATGGACGCTTAGTATAGATTGTGTGTAAAGGAAGTAGCTTAAGTTTTAGGATTAATTTGTTCTACACTAGTGTATTAGTTTAACTTGTTAGAATAGTAGTTAGTAATAATAATAATAATAATAAATAAACAAACCACAAAATATTATTAGGATAGAGAAATTGAGCCTTATACTAGTGTTAATTAGGCTAATTACTCACGCCCACGTGATGTTAAGGTGTTCGACGTCCGCGGGCTGTACACTGGCCGGCACGGCGCGATACTTGGCGGCCAGTTTGTCTACAATGGTCTCGCACACTGGACTACAGCTGGTCACCAAGTTGGCGATGTCATCTTCGGGGAGAGACGACACTATCATGATGCCTTCACAGGCGCGAAGCACTACCTGGTTATCCTGGAAAATAGAGGTTTCTTAATACTACTTGCGACCAGCGGGTTAGTAAGAGCAGCAAATGCTTCAGGACCAGCAAAGTTCAAGGTTGTCTGCCCGTAAAAAGCATGTATTAATATCGAAGTGTTTTTTTTTCGACAATTGCACACCTATTGACCTAGTCCCAAAGTAAGCAAAGCTTGTGTTATGGTAACTAGACAACGATATATTTACTTGTTTACATACATACATATAATCACGCCTCTTTCCCGTAGGGGTAGGCAGAGACCACTTCTTTCCACTTGCTACGATCCTTACATACTTCTTTCGCTTCGTCCACTTTCATTATTCTCTTCATACATGCTCTTCGCTTTAGGGTACTCTTGACCTGGCCTTTTTTCAAGACGTCCCTAATTTGGTCTAGAAACGTCCGCCTAGGTCTACCCCTTCCAACACTTTCATCCACACTCGCCTTATACACTTTTTTCGTCAATCGTTGTTCATTAATTCTCTCGACATGGCCAAACCATCTCAGCATACCTTTCTCAATTTTTGTCACTACATCTTCTTTCAGACCGATAGATAGGTATATAAATAAATACATAGGACATCGAAGACTAAGGTACAAATACAATACAAAAAATACAAAGTTCATCACACAAATATCTGCCCTCAGCGGGATGCGAACCCGTGACCTCAAGCTTCGCAGTCAGGAGCTCTAGCCACTAGACCAGACGGTCGTCAAACACGGCACGGTTTTGTTATATACCTTTACGCTCCCACAAGGGTCTCCGAAGGGGCAGGCAGTATCCACATACCCACATTCCTCCAGAGATATAATTTAGATGACATATGGCGAGTGCAATCATTTTCAAGTCTAGTGGCTTTTGTCCCTCGGTCACTAGATCCGACACCTGTTTGCGACAAGCCCCGGCTATGCATGGGTTGCATTGATGCATTGTTTTGTTATATCACAAATGTCTAAATAAGGCAGCGTTTTCTGACACTTTCAACAATTATTATCGTCATATTTGACCAAGTTACACAAATAACTAACAGCAGGACGATAATTGTTGAAAGCGCAGAGAACCTTCGCCATAAATCACTCTATCACCATCATCATTATCATATCACGCCAAGTGTAGGCAGTAGGCAGAGAGTATAGAGTGCCAGTTCTCTCTAGACTTATATACCGCTTTCGCTTCGTCCACCTTTATCAGTCTCTTAATACAAGCTCGCCGGTTTCGATCACTATCAATTGGTGAAAACCGAATGAAAATCCATCAACTAGTTTACTTATTTATGGCGAACAGACAAACACTTTATAGAATGAAAATATAGAATTATCCAACACTGTATTTCTTTTCATCTATGCAATATTCCTTATCTCTCTTTTATCTATAACTCAGCAAAGAACATTTAAATTAGACTCACAGCACTATTCAAATAGGACAGGAGAAGATCAATGAGAAGAAACTTGTCGTTGTCATCATACACCGTCTTCTGGCTGCGACACGACGCATTGTCATCGACGCAGGAGCTATTCGAGGTCGCATTATAACTGTCGTCTTTCACATTCGACCGGATTATACAAACATTCCTCAGTGGATTCTGGGGCAACTCCACCTCAAAAAGTGGGTTCTTTTTCGGCGTTTGAACTTTATTCTTGATTTGTATTAACTTCTGTATATCTTCTGGTATGCTTAGTAAAGTAGATTTGTCTTCTACATAGGGTGTTGTAAATATGTTTGCTAAGCCTGGCTCCTTGCGGACCAAACCACATAGAGTAAGCAGTAGTTCCACTTCTTCTTTCTCTGTCGGTGAAGCTGGATTTTCGTTACACTGAACTAGAAGACGCTGAAATTTAAAGTACAGTTTTTACTATTAGAGTTGATTCACTAGTCACTCCTAATTTTACTTGATCTCCGATTTAAATTGAAGGTATGACTTCGATTCAAATTTTAAGAGAACATCTTTATTGTAATGAGGAAAAAAAGATAAACACTGAGTTGGAAAACATGTTTCCCAGCTGTTGATCAGCTGTTATCGCTGCTTATGGGCGCTAGAAATAGCAAGAATACTGTAGGTACACGCGTTGCCGACCCAGCAGGTCCTTTCACACCCCTCTTGAACTCCGCACCTGTCGCCATCGACGGGGAATTCATCCCCATCCACATACATACATACCATACATACCATAATCATGGTTATGGTTATGGATCCACTAAGGTCTAGCACTGCGCGTCTCGAAAGGAGTTTCCTTCCTCCAACGCTCAGGCTGTGGAATGAGCTCCCCGTTGAGGTTTTCCCTGGAGAGTACAGCATGGAGTTCTTCAAGAAGGGTGTGAAAAGATTCCTGCAGGGTTGGCAACGCGTGAGTTATACCCCTGGTGTTGCAAGCGTCTACAGGCGGCGGTAACCGATTACCACCAGGCGGGCCGCTTGCTTGTTTGCCACTCAAATCGTATTAAAAAAACTCCATGCTGTATATCCTAGGGAAAACCTCAACGGAGTGAATTCCGCGGTTCAATTTACCAAGAAACAATTATATCAGGCAATTACTTGTTCATCTGGTCACCATTACCTGCAGTGGCCTGTAAACAGAAGCGCTATTGAGACAGGGGTGTGCGGTCCTCCGTAAGAGGGCCGTAGCGGCGGCTAGAGCTAGGCCCCGGGCGCCTGGGGGCCTATCCGCCGCACCAAGCGCTGCTAACGCGTCCAGCACGCAGACGCAGCGCTGCACAACGGCCTCCAGGCAGGGGCCTACCGTTCCTCCATGTTGCTCTTTCTCTTCTTCCACAATTAGCTGGACAATTAAAATGACTGGATTGGATTGGATTGGACTGGATTAAAATGAAACTAAGCAAAATTTTCTGGGGATAATTGACGCTTTACTATCTCACGAGGATCGCCGAAAGAGTGGCTGCAGTCGAACACAACGCCGTCTCTTCACCTGATATATACATCGGGGCCAAGGTATTTAATTATTTTTTTAGGTAATTTTTATTTTTATTTCTTCTGATACATATTTGCTTTCAGTATTTTTCTTTAACATAAAGCTTGTCAAGTGATCACTGTACTTAGTTAAATAAACTCATTGGTACAGTCGTGATTCGAGCTTCCAATCTTTATATTGAGGGCAACTACTCAAACCACTCAGCCACTATGGCCAATATAAGGTGAGGGATCTATCTTATATTATTATTATTTATATTTATGCTCAAATGATGGTGTTATCCGCCACAGCACTTCCCAATCAGACAGATCCGGCAATACCTACATTCAGAGAGCATAGGGCCGCAATATGGACCGGGCCTTATAATCAAGAATTATGGATTGAAGGTTTATATGTGTGGTTTAATTTTGATATTTCATGTATGCATACATTCGAAGTAGGCTGGAAATATACATATCATACCATAACTCATGTCCAATTTATGTGTTAAAATATTTTAATTTAAATGTGTAGTGAAATCTGCTCTTTTTTGCATAATAATGTAATGGAGAAAGCTATGAATACGTAATTATACATTAAAGCAATGAAAGATGTTTCAATTGCTAGCTTTAATTTTACTTAAACTTGTTCTGATCTATCAAGGCATAGCCCCAATTATAGTAATCAAAGTTTTTTACTAAGCAGGGATTTTGGGATGGATATACCCTCATGCCTTCCCACAGCGGTAGGCAGAGATGTATCGGTAGTACACATACACCCACATTACGTCAGAGATACATTTTTGGTGCCAACATGACAGATGACCAGTCCATTGCTGTTACTCAAGTATTACTAATTTGGCACAAACAGTTTTATCTCTAGTCAGTTTTAACACATTTTTTAACTTAAATAATTGATAGTATTCCATAGCCTTATCAATAGATAAATGTAATTAGATAAATATTTGTGAAGGTTGCACAGAACAACAGATGTACAAGCCTACATTTATTCTAACTTATTGATGCTGACATAATTCACCGTTCATGTAATACTAGGTGTACACCCCTGTCAAATTATATTTAAAACCCAAATGTTTATCCAGCCAATAATGTAAATCTGAGCCAAATCTCAATCAATACAATTCAGTAATGTTTGTATGAAAGAGGTACAAACATCCCCACAAAATATTGAAATAATAATATATCCCCACACCTTCCCACAAGGATCCCCGAATAGGTAGGCAGAGGTCTATAGGTAGTACCCACCCACAATTTGAATTAATTATATAAGTAGAATATGAATATAATACCAAATGCCTAAGGTAACCCTATCCTATATAAACTGCATATATTTAAATCCATTAATCATTGGAATAAGTATGAACAGGAGCACTAGGCAAAACCTGATGATGGGAGATGATCAAAGACTTTTGAAATAGTCTGGAGAGCAGAACTAATGCAGGGAGAGACATTATCTTCATTACCATTCTACCTGGAGGGCAGAGTGGCACTGGACTGTAATGAGGGGAGACTTTTGCCAGCTGCCTAGGTCCTGATTTGATTGATTAAATAAGATTGAGTAATTTTGGTGAGACATACCTGCAACATTTGGTTCAAATGATGAGGTACCCTTGTATCTTCAATGTGCACTTTACTTGAATCTTCGTAATTCTGGTAAAAGTTCAATATCATCTTCCAATGGTACTCAAAATCTTCATAACGCGTCGCTGGCGGAGCAAGCTGCGAAATGGATCCATAAATTCATGATACACTTGAATCTAATTAAGATATTGTTATGGTAATTGCGTGTTATAAATGGTTTTAAGTACTTACTACGTCCGCAGCGGTTTGCAATACATCTGAAAATCTGCTAAACATTTTAACCGAAGAATTGTTTACAATGTACGTCACAATTCACACGGAATTGAAACTACACTTTGTACATTGTATATAATTTAAATTTAGGCTTGCGGAACATTTTAAGACATTTTTATGGATTTAATACGCTGTTTTATACGAAACGATACGAACGAAAAGAGAAATACAATAAAAATTCTGCAATTACTAGACCAGTCTTGTCTTGTGATTGATTGATTGTCAGGTTGACATTAGCGTGTTCCATTGACGTATGTTTTTATTCATGACTTGGATACTAGCTCTTTTTAAACCATATCTCGCCGAGTCCCTAACGGCATAGGCTGATAGTATAGAGCGCCAGTTCTTAATACATGATACATTTAAATATATACAACAAAAAACTAAGCTTAAGACGCATGATAAAAAGAATTCAAGTTAAGTTACCATTAATTTTCCATTGACAATTTAATTGAATAAACCTTACTTAATTGTCAATGCCAATTGTCATTTGTCTGTCAATCTGTCATATATATTGCAAAACTTCAAGCCTGGCCTGGCACGGGCAGGCACTCGCTCATGTAAAATGTTAATCTAGTGTGTTCTTAAGACATGTTGACGGAATTTAATTTAATTACGGAAATATCATAAAATTTACAAGATTGTTATCGATATTATACAGACATACGATATGTCTACGTTTATAAATCATCGGGACGACAGTTCAGTGTGCGTAGATGAAGCTACAACCAAGGAAAATGTTACGTATTACAAAATAACAGTTAAAGTGGGACCTGTGCACTGGAACGTATTGCATCGGTACAATGACTTTGTGGATCTCCACGACAAGCTAGTCGCCGACCATGGAGTGGCCAAAGAGCTTTTGCCGCCAAAGAAAGTAATCAGAAATAAAACGCCAAAGTTCATCGAGCAAAGAAGGGAAGCCTTGAACGAGTATTTAAAAAATGTTCTCAATTACTTGAAGCTGACCATGCCCTGCGAGTTCGCTCACTTTTTGGACTTCCACTTGTACGATATCTTTTTCTTGCTGCAAGACCTAGCTAAAAAACTCTATTTGGATGGTGACAAATTGTTACAGAATGGAAATTCCTATTCATTTTCCCCTATGGAGGTAATAAAAATTCATTTTACTATAGCTAATATTAAATTAATGTAGTTTCTGGATATTTTAGTCTAGTCTCTCAAGGGGTGCGCAAAGACTAGGGTACATACCTTTAATTTAATTTGTTAAATTCAAATTCAAGCTTAGAGAGAACTGGTGCCCTACTCTCCGCATACTCTGTTAGGGACTGTGATGATATGCTCAATGATTATTCAAAGATGGTAATGACAAAAAGCATCAGGTGTTTCAAGTACTAACAAGCTAAGTATATGCTTGATTGCAATATTGGATATAATAATAATAATAATATATCTTCACGCCTTCCCAGAAGGGTCCCCGAAGGGGTAGGCAGAGGTGTATGGGTAATACCCACACCCCCACTTTCCATAAGAGGTATATTAGGTGCCAACGTGACAGATGGCGAGTCCATCGCCGTTACTCAAGCATGTTATATGTTATGTTAACTTATTAATTAATTTGATGACTTATAAATGGTACTTTTTCCCCATTTATACATACATATACCCACACCTATTTCCCGTAGGGGTAGGCAGAGACCACTTCTTTCCACTTCCCATTTATAAGTGAGGAAACATACAATATTTGTAGTCTTTATCCCAACTGCTCTATTACTTCTTTCTTTATGCATTCCCAAAAGGGTCCCGCTATGGGTAGACAGAGAAGTGTAGGTACATACCTACCTTTTTCCACAGATTTTGCTTAGTAATTATTATTCTATCTGTAATTTTTTATACTCTATAGCATGATGATAAGTAGCCTCTGCTACCTACCTACCTAAGAATAGATCCAAAAAGCCAGTGTTGCATTAAGGGAGTTCTCACAAATGCAAAAAAAAAACATTGTCTCAAGAGATTAGTTAAAGCAATAAAACTGACAACCATCAACTTTGTTTTTATAGTATAGAATCTGTACTATAAAAAAATTAAGGATATCTATACTATAGATATATCCTGTTGTATTGAAACTTGTTCATCTTTTTTTGTTTGATACAAACACATGTCTATATTTAGAAACAGTTGAGTCACTTTATTTATATTTCAAAAGAAATATTCAAGGTGATATCAGGTAGCTCAGAAATTAAATATTCATATCCATATTAAGATTTTATTTAGAAATCAGTTCCTGCTTATTTTGAATGTAATCAATATCTTTTTCAAATCTATTTCATAATCTATTTAGGTATGTAAAAAGTTAAAACATAATTCAATGTTTTTTTATACATAAATGTAGTTACATGTTTTTTCTTTTCTTCCTTATATTATATGGGCAATGATAAATTGTTATCTTCATGTTAATTGTTATACAAAAGAATTACTTAGGATACTAACTAACTCATTCTAATACCAAATGATTCCATATAGTAAACTCCTGACTGCGAAGCTTGAGGTTGTGGCTTCGATTTCCCGCTGAAGGCAGATAATTGTGTGATGAACACGAGTATTTGTGCCTTAGTCTTGGATGTTCTTTGTATTTATGTATATATCTATGTATATAAGTAAATATATCCTTGTCTAGTTACCATAACACAAGCTTTGCTTACTTTGGGACTAGGCCAATTTGTGTGCAATTGTCGGGAGGTATTTATTATTATGTAATAAAACACAATGTACATTGTATGATTTTTTATGTGTACACATTATCTGTTATCAATTTAGGCATGCAAAATTAAACTAATTTGCATTTGATAACATGAATATGATATAATGACAATCAAAACTGACCTTGCAGATATGATGGCATGTTTGTGTTGCCAATAGGACAAGGTTGTCATGTACATTTATTAACCAACTTAAAAAAAAGAAGGATGGCTATACCCAGATGAATAACTGGACTGGTGACTTGGTACCTTGGTTTCGGAGTTTCTAGATCGAAATCCAACAACTTAATTGTCTGATAAGAAGGGACAGATTGTCAGATTGCGTATGATCTTTTTTATTGTGATGATAAATATACAAACATACATACAATTTAATGTTCAATTAATTAGGATGAATAAAAATCACAAGTTCTATAAGCAAAGAGAGAACTGACAGACTAATATCTCTACCTTATCTGTGAGTTACTTGCTTTAAATAAAATACTGTGTTGAATAAAAGAGTTTTAATTTGTTTTGATACACATGGGCACATACATATTAAGCAAATAAAAATCGACTAAAATCGCTTATGACTTTCCAGCTCCATGCAGTGAGTGAACGGCTCAAAATAGCCTGTCCGCTGTCAGAAAAACAAGATCAGATGTATGACTTCAGTCACATCCTGGATTTCTGTTCGAATCTGCGCTCTCTCAATATCGAAGGCAGCTATGAAAAGCTAGGGACAAGCAACGTAATTCCTAATGATCTTCCATTTGATCTGATACCCTTTAAGGCTTTGACAGAATTGAAAATATTGGGTGTGCCCATGGGATCTATACAGAGTGTTGGTGAGTGGAATTTAAAAAGTATAAGATATATCTCCTTCTTTGGACCTCACAGAAGATGGTGGGTCGAATTGGACATGCACCAATTGGTCTGAAGTAGCACTCGATCGCTGGGAGTGGAAGGACAGGAGGGAGCCCTTTGCCCAGCAGTGGGACATAGACGGCTATAAATAAATATTAAAATGTATCTTCACACTTTCTCACAGTATGTTTGTTCCTCTTTCACGCAAAAACTACTGAACGGAATTGAAGGTAAGTTAACATATAGTTTAGCTGGCTAACAACACACAGGACATGTTTTATTACCGCAAGAAACTTTAGTTTAGTTAAATAAATATTATACGCAGGTGATAACGGGGGTACAGCTAGTTGTAAATAAAGATAAAAATCAAAATATGTATTTATATTTCACATAGGCCCAGGTGGGCACTTATAAAACGTCGAAAAAGGAGCACGGTTCGGGTTGGTCGCTTCCATGGAGAAGAACCGGCAAGAAACTCCATCCACTCCATACAATATACTTCTTATCTATTGTTATTACTCATAGGTCTGAACAAATTTCTAAAACAAATGTGATGACCTGTTTACATACATATCGCACAGAGTCGCTCATGGCGTAGAAAGGACAGAGCGCCAGCAAGAGTAAGAGCTTCTGTCTTAAGTAAAATACTTTTTCAATATCAAATAATATGAGGAATGTTTCTTTCAGGCAGTCTCCGCGAGACCCTAGTCAGCCTGTCCGTAATGATAGCCAGTGTTGTGTCCCTCAATGAGTTTCTACTTGTGGACATACTACACAAAGAGCCCTCAAGTATTGCCGATACAGTGGTGAGTGACACAGTTACAAATAATAACGACATAATGTTAGCCATGGAGCCTAGTAAAACTACATAATATACAAGAACACTGGTTTAGTGACAATCACAATATTGTGAAAGCACGCCAATTCGAAACTTGATTGACAGCTACAGATACTGCCATCTACGAAGACGCGCCCCACCTATTTCTAGTCGAGGAGATCGCGGGATTTAGGGAGTATGACCCGAGTCCATTAATTGTAGCGTGCGTGTACACTCATAGCATAGATAATCAGTGTGTACCGATAATACTCAAACGTTAGTGGAAGGTTGCGCACTTAGTGTTAACTGTAGGGAAGAATAGTGGGGCGCGTCTTCGTGGATGGCACTAGCTGCTACTAGACAAAGTACATACTTCACACAATATAATAGATGAGATTAAATTAGATGGAATTATGTCTCCTATTAGAATACCATTACTGGCGGTAAGACCGCATTCCAGGTTATTTATTTTTTAAAGGCGAAGGCTTGTCGATACACTTAAACTATATGCCGGCCGTCTGGTCTAGTGGCAAGCGTTGATTGCAAATCTAAAGGTCGCGGGTTTGATTACCGCTGAAAGCAGACATTTGTGTGATGAACACGAGTATTTGTACCTTGGGCTAGATAAGTATCTTACTTATATTATAAATGTGAAAGGTTTTAAGCTTCGATTTGGCTGAAAGTTGAAATGGTGATAGCTTATACCTAGGAATAGGACATAGGCTACTTTTTTTTATCCTCAAAAATACAAAGTTCTTATATTATAATGTATGATGCTCTTTCACGGCATAACGGCCGAACCGATTCTAGCAGGAAAATTCAAAATTTTCCAAAGTTACTTTTCCGAACTCCACGCGGGCGAAGTCGCTATATATATATCGTTGTATAGTTACCATAGCACATGCTGTGCTTAATTTGGGACTATGTTCCATGTATTATTTATTTGTATATTGTCGTATCAGTATTGAAACTTTGTTAGCAATATTGGTCAATCTAATAAACAAAGTGAATGAGTTTATTTACATATAAGCGTCCTATATAGCATGAAACCAGTGTAAACTAGTTATCGAGTCCGTATGACCTCGTGCACGCGCCGATGAGTCACCTTATCAGCACGTTGCATTGATATCGTGTATTTTATTCCGTTGACATTTATGCGATGTTCAATATTCATTGAGCCGTGGTGGCCGAGTGGTTCGAGCAGTTGCCTGCGACGCAAAGGTCGCAAGTTCGAATCCCGACTGTACCAATGAGTTTTTCTGAACTTAAGTACAGTGATTAGTCACACCACGAGCTTTACGGTGAAGGAAAACATCTAGAGGAAACCTGCATACGTCTGAGAAGAAATTCAAAGGCGTATGTATAGTCGTGCTTGAGTAACGGCAGATGGACTCGCCATCTGTCACGTTGGCACCTAATATACCTCTGGCGGAGAGTGGGTGTGTGGGTATTACCTATACACCTCTGCCTACCCCTTCGGGGACCCTTGTGGGAAGGCGTGAGGATATATATATATATATACAATGTTCATTGCTGGCTTTGTTCAAAGTCCGTCGCCATTGCTCCAGCTCGAAAACACATACGTCTTTGAATTTCATCTCCAACGTATTGAGATCCCCGGTGTTTTCCTTCACCGTCAAGTTCGTAGTGTGACTAATCCTTCTGTTGCAGTCGAACAACTATATAACGAGTAACTATAAAATTATGTCAACAGAAATGGAAGAAGCTATCCACGATAAACTTCGCAAGCAACAACATCACCAACGTAGACTGGGCTATCAAGCTGGTCCCAAAACTACAGCATCTCAGCCTCTCCTCGAACCGTCTCCGAGAACTCTGCGATATATCCTGCCTCCACGAGCTGCGCATACTGAACTTGTCAATGAATAGCTATTCCATCTGCGACAACTGGCACGCAAAAATAGGCAATATAGTCAGAATTGATCTCTCCCAAAACAAAGTGGCCTCTCTACAGGGCTTCTCGCGTCTCTACTCTTTGGAGAGTTTAAATTTGAGTTGCAATCTTGTTACTGACGTCGAAGAAGTGCAGCATATATGCAAGTTGCCCTGTTTGGAGTATCTGTGGTTGACCGCCAACCCTGTAGCGTCGACAATAGACTATAGAGTGAAAGTCATAGAGCAATTCGACGCGCGAATGTCAGACGTGTGTCTGGATAACGAGAAGGCATCCGAAAAGGAACTCGATACGGCAAGAGTGTTGCAGGCTTTGAGGGTTGTTAAGGAAGGTAAGACTCCAAGCTTTCTGCAAACATCAAACACTAGCCATAGTTTTAATAAGAGTTGACAACGGTAAATACCTATACATAATTAATATCTTCACGCCTTCCCATAAGGCTCCCCGAAAGGGTAGGCAGAGGTGTGTAGTACCCATGCACCCACTTACGCCGGAGATATTACCTTACTTGACATTCCTTTCTATTCGACCATTGAACAGAATCGTCTGGGAATAATGAGGGGTGAACTTTTCCCAGCTGTGGGATGTACCAGGCTAACAGTTAATAGGTAATTTATATATCTTTACGCCTTTCCATAAGAGTCCCCGAAGGGGTAGCCAGAGGTGTGTAGCACGTTCCGCCGGAGATATTTCTTAGGTGCCTACGTAACAGATGGCGAGTCCATTGCCGTTTCTCAAGTACGACTTTACATAGGCCTTTGAATTTCTTTTCAAATGTACATATGCAGGTTTCCTCTCGATGTTTTCCTTCACCATAACGCTTGTGATGTGACTTATCACTGTACTTAAGTTCAGAGAAAATCTGGTACAGTATTGATTCGAACTTGCAATCTTTGTGTAGCTGGCAACTACTCGAACCACTCGGCCACCACGGCTTTTAACCGATTACCGAATGATAAACATCAACCGAGGGTAGACGGTTGATGTCTTCATAATTATAATATAGATACATAGATAATAGATAGATAATTATATATAGATAGACTCTGAATGTAAATAAATTATTTAATCGGTCACGTGGTTAATAAATATCTAAACAAACTTATACAAACACAAAGAAGTATTTAAGGAGACGAATTGAGAATACTCCTCCTTTTCTAAAGTCCGTTTATTATAAGAATATTATATGTATGGAAATATGTATGTATATCTATATGTATATATATCTCATATGGTTGGTATTTTTATTTTTAATTCATATGAGTATAATGTTTGTTAAACAAATGTTCATTAATGCGTATTCAAAATGAATGTGATAAATTTTTGATCGGACGATTTTTTAATACTAATGATTATTATTAACGCGAAAACTGATAAAAAAATGCTTCAATGTAAATGTCCTAAATTCGTGTCACGCGCAATATTCAAATACAACGTGTTTGACAATGTTGATTCGCTGAAAGAAATATCAGCCAGGCGACTTGCCACGGGAGTCCTCAAAAATTTTGCTCGAGATGTCCTATAAACATGTTGGTATTATTCGTAAATAAAGCATCTGTTGGTATTTAGTATATATATATATATATATCTGACATGTATGCAAGTATCGTACGTCGTATCGTAGTCGAGACATTAAAAAGACGGGATCGCCGCATCAAGATCAGCTTGGAAATCCATGCAAGAGGCATATCCAGCATATATGTCCAGCAGTGGACATATATGCTGAGAAGAGAAGAAAAGAGTACGCCGTAGTATCATGACCTAATAAAACCTTGACCAGTAAGTTTAGGCAAATATAGATAATATAATTAATTTAGGTTAAATTGTGATATATCAAAAGTAATATATAATTTCAACGCAAAGTTTAATGTTGTTAGAGCTTATTTTCGCTTAATGTATGCTAAATGTCTTTATTCGGAGAGACGATTTGGATACATGTTGGAGTGAAATGCACCCGTTTTTAATGAAGGGCGAATATGAAACGTACTAACGATTCTAGTTTTTTTTAAGCTATTGCATAGCTTCTATCGCGGGCCTTGAGCGTGGAAACCGAATCCAGAAATTCCGTACCGAAAATAACCTAACACTTTCAAAATTGAAACACATTCGAATATAGAACAGTTCCTCACGCCTTCCCACAAGGGTCCCCGAAGGGGTAGGCAGAGGTGTATAGGTAATACCCACACACCCACTTTCCGCCAGAGGTATATTAGGTGCCAACGTGACAGATGGCGAGTCCATCGCCGTTACTCAAGCACGACTATACATACGCCTTTGAATTTCTTCTCAGACGTATGCAGGTTTCCTATCGATGTTTCCCTTCACCGTATAGCTCGTGGCGTGACTAATCACTGTACTTAAGTTCAGAAAAACTCATTGGTACAGTCGGGATTCGAACTTGCGACCTTTGCGTTGCAGGCAACTGCTCGAACCACTCGGCCACGATTATAGAACAGTTCCAAATTCAAAATTGCCGGGAAATATGGCAACGACAGAACTGTAAAAGCATGCCTAGTACGTAAGCAGCTGTTTGTGAGAAAGTATATACGTGTATTGAATAAGTTGATAAATATGCTATACAATAGCTTTACCGCGGCAGTCCCCGAGTGACACACGTTTTTTTTTTATTATTAATTAGTATTTTCCCTACTTTACTACTATTTACTTAATAGTTTTGTTACCTTTTTGATTCTCAACAATTTTCTTAAATACGAATGCATTATTCTGAGGCATCCTGTACCAGCACCGGGTTTATGGAGTGACATACATTTGTTCTAACTACTGATCGGTATAATGTATTATATTACGTGTTATTCGATTGTAAATCGTATAAAATATTAAAATCTATTATTCTTGGGTCGCATTGTATTGGAAGTGTGCTGTTTTATTGAGAGTAAAATATGGGGTTTGATTTTAACCACCTTTACTAAATGTTTGGATGAATGAATATTTGTTGATTAATCAAGCTAGACGGCTGAACGGAATTGGTTGAAGTTTTGCATAGAGATAGATACAGAAGGGGTAACATCGTTGCACTCCGAAAAAATTATACTAATTTTTATGCATATCCCTATACCTTTAAACGAGCAATTCTTGTATATATCTATATATATATATATATATATATATATATAATCTGAATCTGGGAAACGGCTCCAACGATTTTCATGAAATTTGGTAGAGGGGGGATTTCGGGGGCGATAAATCGATCTAGCTAGGTTTCATTAAAAAAAAGTCGTTTTATCCGTGTTTTTAGGCATTGAAAATCTCCAACAATTTCATTAGTATATGAATTTCCCCACTGATAAAGCGTTGCTAAGCAACAAACTTTAAGTCAATGAGTGTTTGGTTGTCATAAGTATGTCATTCGTACGAAAAAATATAAATCTGAAAAATACCGAGCTAAGCTCGGTCATCCAGGTACTAAATCCATTATGCTATATTGTGGTAAGTATACGTGCGAGTATTAACAATACAAGTATTATAAATGTGATTACAATGTGTATATTTTTCTTAATAATGTTATTTATTTTTTCGGATTAAATTTGGAAATAAAAGTGTTTTATTTTTTACTACAGCGCTCACCATTGCAATTTGTCTTCTAATGCATATATTTACATATAATCAGGTCTGGATACGCAGAGTGTAGACTGCCAGCTCTTCCTAGAGTTACACGCCTCTTACACTTCATACACATTCATCAGCCCTAATACTTACTCGCCGGATTTGAGTAAGTACCCTATTCTCGGGCAGAGACAATAGAGCGAGCCACTTCTTTGTGAAATCTTTTGGAAGTGCGTTTGCCGATTCAATATACATAATTACATACCTGTATGAATATTGTGCACGTCACATATTAAACGCGCATAAGTTGACATAGAAGTTTCTTTATCAATAAAAGATATATTTTCAATTGACTTATTTTATTTACTTAACACTATCAATAAACTGACAGTAATCTTATTTAAACATACCAACATTGCTTCATTACAAATGACACTAACACTACTTTATTTTATCATTTTTATATATCAAAAAAAGTCCCATTTCATATAACTAGTTTTTTGATGTGAAACATCTATAGCTGCACGTAAAACCGATTTCTGGCGTGGCGACGCATGCCGTGGCGACGTGTCGCCATACTTCAGTTACCATCGACCAATTGTCACGGTAATACCGTCCTCAAAGGAAACATTGAATATAACTATTACCGAAGTTGACGACGCTACGAATTAAGTAGTTACGATTTGAAATAAATTCGTAAATTTTTGTATTTAATGAAAATAAATGTTTATTCAATAAATAGTCATCGTTATCTAGAAAAAAATACGTAATATTTTATTTTATCATTATGACATGTTTAGTTCCTATCACAATCTGTTCTTTTCTGCATATTACTTTACAAAATAATGTCGATGTTTCACATCTGCCAGGCGTCCCATGACGGCTCACATTTTCTTTTTTTTAAGTAAATAAATCGCTGACAAAAATGATTGTTTTTTCATTGTGTTTAAGTTACCTCGCAGTTACTTGGGACAGCTTGTATATCTGCCGCGAAGTTCGATTAACTCTTGTATGCTAACTGAGGCCTTACCATCACGTACTATTGCAATCATAATTAAAGAATGTTCACGCGACAGATGTAGATATATGACATCTATCAACTTCCCACACTCGAATTATGACTGGAAGGGCCCCAGTCGCAAAGAAAAAAAGAAAAATACAAAAAAATTCTTTTAAAACAACATTATTTTCTTAAATTTACGATATTTCAATACATACAACTCTAATGAATAGGACAGAGACGCAAGCTCGCTTTTTTTTAATTATTATTGATAACATATTTATATAACCTACATATATAAATAATACTAAAGACAGGACATATTTATTTTTATAAAGACAGGTTTTATTAATCCGCACGAGTAAAACAGCATGATAGCAAGTTGGAATCCCGACTGTACCAATGACTTTATTATTTAACTTAAGTACAGTGATTAGTCACACCACGAGCGCTAGGATTCGCTGCCTACCCCATTGAGGCTTCTGTAGGAAGGCATGATGATATATTTAAGCAGTGACAGTGATTTAATAATGGTAAAAGACTCCAGTTAAAAACAGCTGTTAGTCCAGTGTTACAGCAGCAAAAAAGATTATCAAAAATAGCATACATCTATCATTCAAGACCCATACCCAGTCTTACTAGTTTCCTAACACTAATTAATATTGCTCTTACAATGAACAGCCAGAAAATGTGTGAATAAGCATTTAGTTACGATTGAGGCCAAACCATGAGTGCGAAAGGGACACTTGTATCTCCCATCCCTCTCGCACTTTCGAGTTATGATGGCAATACAATGTGGTAAAGCCCCAAACATATTTCATATGACCACACCAATATATGATTTTATTTTGGTATGATATATACTATATAGTACTGGTTTATATATACCAGGTAAATAAAGGTATATAGATTTTCAAAGCTAAAGCATCTGTAACTTAAAATAAAACCTCTTGATTTTTAAATTAGAAAAAATAAGTGTCGCATCAAATGTCATATTATGAAATAAAATTTTTAAACGCACAAGTTACACAATGTATTCATGAAAAAACTACCTTAAAAGACATTGAACTAAAACATAATAAATTATTTAAAATGCAAAAAGGTTGCCTCAGGAAAAAATACTTTGAATTCATAGCACAAGTCTGATCTAAGCGTAGATTTACAAAAATCGCATGATAAAATTAACTTATATATTATAATTATTATGAGTCTTACTAAAAACCAGGTTTCAAATATATCCTTAACACGTAAATGGTAATTTACTAAAATTTTCACTCTATGACACTGGTATAACTTAACATAACAATTTATAATATTGTCTAAGGAAGTCAAACGAATACATTAAAAGATATCTTTCACACGTCTATATACGTAATACGTATAAATATTATATACGAAAATATTTTTTGTCAATTTTACGTTAACGACAACAAATTTATTACCCATATTAGAAAACGAAGTCGAAACAAAGTGGTCATAGAACACAAATAGTTCAGCATCTATAATATAATATGAAATGTCATAGTGACAGCTTGGATGGAAACACATTTCATTATAAGGTGTGTTCGCTCAATGGCCTTGTCTTTTGATTTCCGATGTAAGTATTTTTTGTTAAATAATTAATGTTTTTATTTCTTTCATGTGACGGAGTAAAATGTCTTTTGCGTTACATCAATTGCGTTGCGTACATTTATGTTTTTTTTTATGTTATCATGCATAATTTGTTACCAAGTGTCTAAATTAAAAACTAAGAAATCTACATTTCACATTTTAGTTATTGTTTTTTATATTCCAAATTTTACCCAAAACAAGCTGATACATATACATACACACATAGTGTGCATGTATGTACGTATATACACAAAGAAATATGTCTTTGTCACATTTACATACATATGATTACGCACATCCCCTCAGGGGATAGGCAGAGGTAGAACAGTGCCGTTTCTCTCTACACTTACAGACTCTCTTCGCTCTTTCGCTAATATGATATTGGTTTATAAATTATGTTTGTCTTTCATTTATTAATAGTATATTTCAGCTAATATGTTTTTTCACTACACCTACAGGAAAAACTAATGACGCACAATAAAGTTGTAATATTGTCCTATATTAATTATTCCAACATAACACAAAAAACATATATATAAAAATGTTGGTTTCTCAAACGATTACAAAACGAATTGAGTATAAGAAAAGTAACACGAATGAAAATTAAAAATCTAATTAACGTTTTCTAATAAATACGTTTCTAGTTTAAACTAATATCGTTAAGTATTTTCTTATCATCAGCACATCACTAGTTGCCTGAGACTGGGCACGTTATTATATCTATGACATTGACACATGTCAAATTACTTCATCTTTTAGTGAGCAGTAGCATAGATGAAAAACATTTTTTTCAAGTCATTTATAAAAATTTATTTGGTATGTTTTGTAGTATTAATTTAAGTCAGCTATGAGGGAACGAGAGGTGGTAAACTAAAGTGGTACTTGTCGTCAGTGTGTTGGTACAAGGGTGCTCTCGCTCGCACGCCGCTAGCAGTGGGACGCTGGTTGGGGTCTTCACTCAGCATCAGGTTTAGGAGCTCCGTCTGACACAAGGGTATTAGTATAAATATAGTTTTACATACAAACCTACATAATCACTGCGCCGTTCCTCACGTGTAGAGCATAGACAATAAAATACCGGTTCTCACTGGATTTACAGTAATTTTATTGTAATATATTTACAATTTGGCAATGAAATTGAAATCTATAAATCGCCGCGGTTGGCACAATTGGTTGGGTGCAGTTAAGGATCATAAGTTATGGTTCTGTGCCTCTTATATTTTAAGATCGTGGTGGCCGAGTGGTTCATGTAGTTCGAATCCCGACTGTACCAATGAGTTTTTCTGAACTTAAGTACAGTGATTAGTCACACTACGAGCTTTACAGTGAAGGAAATCATCGAGTGGAAACCTGCAAACCTCTGAGAAGCAATTCAAAGGCGTGCCGTGCTTGAGTAAGGTGTGTGGGTACTAGACAGAGGTCTAAAGGGTAAACTATTTCCAACCCGCGACCTTGGCGGGTAGTTGTATGTATGCAAGCCCTATAAAATACCACCATATATGCGACGTAACTGCTCATTGTGGGTGGGGGGGATTCCAACCTGCGACTAGCGTACCTCATGCGGGTAGTTGTCGTGGAAGTGCAGCGGGTATCGGCGCTGGCGCAGCCCCACGAGGCTGGCGACCCTCTCGGCCTCCGTGCCGAAGGGCTGCAGCAGCTCGAACAGCACCAGCCCCAGCGAGTAGATGTCAACCTTGTAGCTGTACGCGCGCCCCGCCACTTGCTCCGGCGACATGTACAGGTGAGTGCCTGCATACATGGCTCAGATATCAGTGCAGTTCTCTTCGAGAAGTTGTACCTAGGGTGTTGTCAATATACCCTCATAACGATGCAATAAAACAAATGGTTCAAAATAAAAAAAAATTACTACATTATTAAATTCGAAACATAGTTCTATGGATTTTTTCAGAAACTACTAAAAATGTAATAAAAACTTAGACGCAACAATAATACATTTACCGTTACAGCTGATTTTTATGCGAAAATAAAATAAATAAAACTGTCAACTCATAATTTTATTTGTTATGTCTTTCATTGAGCCTTATCACACATTTTAGTAGGGATGCCACTTTTATTTTGCAAATAAAGTAGATAAAGTATAATAACCTGAATAAGATACAAACTTTATAATAAATATGGGTGGCAACCCTAGAAATATATGTATATAGGGTTATGTCAGCCATACTTGGATTAAACTACATTTTGTATTTCAGTTAAATGTCAATTTACAAAGTCATCGAAAGCCGACGACAATATGCCGTCGATTCCCCCACTGGATAGGCAGAGAGAGCACACTCACAAGTAATTATAAGTGCTTTTAATATCTTGCAAAATCAGTACTCACCAACTTTGTATGTATGTCTTTGGTGGGCGTCTAAGTCTTCAATCGGCTCGCCATCTTGCGAAGTGTCATTCATAGCCGTGACGAGGCCAAAGTCCCCCACTTTGACCCTGCCGTCCGGGGCAAAGAGGATGTTGCTGGGCTTGAGGTCCCGATGGATGAGACCCGCTAAGTGGACGTATTCCACTGCCGACACTATCTGACTGAACAGCGTTTTGATCTGGACGCAACACACACAACACACATTAAAACATTGCATTAAATAAGGTAAGTATATGCAATCTACTACTAGGAAAACATCACAAGGAAACCTGTATAAGTTTAAGAAGAATACATACATACATATCATCACGCCAAGTCCCTAACGGGGTAGGCAGAGAGTATAGAGCGCCAGTTCTCTCTAGACTTACATGGGTGTGTGGGTATTACCTATACACCTCTGCCTACCCCTTCGGGGACCCTTGTGGGAAGGCGTGAGGATATATTAAATTACATTTTAGGTGCCAACATGCATGCGTTACTTATGATTAGCGATTGATGGGCTCACCTTGTCCCCCCTGGCCTGCCAGGAGCGGTTGTCCCGCAGCCAGTCGTGCAAGCTGTCGCGGCGACACAGCTGCATCTGGATGTACAGGTACATCCGCGGGGAGGGGGACGCGGGGGACGCGGGGGACTCACTGCGCACGCAGCTGTCCAGGGACCAGTGGCGGGTGTGGCCCTTCTGAAATAACCTTGTAATAAATATTGTGAAATATCCTCACGCCTTCCCACAAGGGTCCCCGAAGGGGTAGGCAGAGGTGTATAGGTAATACCCACACACACACTTTCCGCCAGAGGTATATTAGGTGCCAACGTGACAGATGGCGAGTCCACCGCCGTTACTCAAGCACAACTATACATACGCCTTTGAATTTCTTCTCAGACGTATGCAGGTTTCCTCTCGAGGTGTTCCTTCACCGTAAAGCTCGTGGTGTGACTAATCACTGTACTTAAGTTCAGAAAAACTCATTGGTACAGTCGGGATTCGAACTTGCGACCTTTGCGTCGCAGGCAACTGCTCGAACCACTCGGCCACCACGGCTCTATATATTGTGAAATAAGAAATGCGTCCGCAATTTGTAGTCCGTTATTTCCAGCTTATGCCCTCGGCTTCGTAAGCGTGGGGTTCGAATAAGTAGCTTATGTATTTTCCAGCTAGAACCGGTTCAGCCGCTATGCCGTGAGAGCAATATACTTTATAATATTGGTATTTTATATGTTTTGGGGGTTCAAATGTGTCCTATGTCCATCACCATTTAAATTTTCAGCCAAATTGATGCAGTCATTTTGCCGTGAAAGAGCAGCAAATATCCAAACTTACACCTTTATAATATTAGCAAGATACAAGGTGCCGCAGGAAATGCGACAAATGCTATAAAATTGTGACAGGACACAATGTATAGAAGCAAATAAAAAAAAATGTTTTTCATAAAAAATCTATGGTTTTCCTGAATAAGATTAAAGGTTGGTTAGCTCCTGCAGGAATTACATTACAGGTACAACAGATTTTCAAGCGTTAAGTGTTCGCGGAAGGAAACCTGGTTACAAGGTTAATCCATGGAAACCTCACCTTTTTCTTCCCTTTAGAGCTGGTAACTTCACACTCCTTCACTCTCTCTAGCCGTTTATCCACCGAGGAGTGATTCCTAGCTTCAGAGACGTCACCTTCTGAATTGGCGAACACTATGAAGGAATCCTCGTCGCTCAAAGGGGGCTTGGCCATAGAGCTGGGTGTGGAGTGGTGTGAGTGCGTGTGCGTGCGCGAGTGTGAGTGTGTCGGTGTGAGTGACGTCACGTGTCCCTTAGACGCGTCCTCGTCGAATACTATGCTGAAGGATTCGTTGCAGCTCAGCGATCTGAAATTGTTGTTTTATTTTCGACATGTGTCAACAAGTTTGTATTTGTTATTATTATTATTATTACATAGCGCACTTTTCTCTTGTTTTTTTTTTCCATGCATTTCGAGGACAATGGTGTGGGTTTTACATTTACCATTATATAATATTTATAATTTCTAATTTTAAACAAAAAAAAAATACTTTTATATATAACCCATTGTTTTTACATTTCTATAAGCGTAAAGACCCATCGGTATCAAGATCGGGGTCCGAGCTTCCGGCGGCTAGGGACTCAGAGATAGGAACCTAGTCACGATACGTACTGTGTCGGAACGGTATAATTATTATAATTTTATTTCAATTTATACAAATGTGAGGTCCACGGTCATCGGCAACAACTAAACTACCGGAGGCTAGGATCCAAGACAACCTCTTCACGATTTATGAACAGCTTCCTGCATGAGGCCCTCGATCCAACCATATAAGGAAAGCCTTCTTTGCCATAAGGTCATTGGCTATCTATCTCTATCTCTATCTAGGAGTCGACATCCCACATTTTGAACCTCGTGGTATTATTACATATATCCTCACGTGTATAGGTAATACCCACACACCCACTTTCCACCAGAGATATATTAGGTGCTAACGTGACCGATGGCGAGTCCATCGCCGTTACTCAAGCGTTTGCTGGTTTCCTCTCGATGTTTTCCTTCACCGTAAAGCTTGTGGTGTGACTAATCACCATGTCGGGATTCGAACTTGCGATCTTTGTGTCGCAGGCAACTGCTCGAACCACTCGGCCACCACGGCTATTTATCGGCCAGTGGTATTATTATTACCGACCTGTTCCGTTTCGAAGGCTCGGCCACCTTGTAGTAGTCGAGGGCGTCAACGCAGTCGTCCACGCCCTTGTGCAGGTTCACCTTGACGCTGCCGTCCTTGCCCGACTGCGCCGGCGCAGGTGAGGTGCCGGTGAAGTCTTCTGTCATCGCTACTGACACGCCGTCCAACTCCCTGTGTTTTTTATTACGACGTATGATTGTGACATTTCACATTATTTATCATTGTTATTTATACTAGCTTATGCCCGCAGCTTCGCCCGTGTGGAAAGAACAACATACATGCCTTGTAATATGTATCCTATGTCTTAACCCTGGGTGTAAGCCATCACCATTAAAATTTTCAGTAAAACGGCTTTTCTTTTTTTGTAATCCCAACCCAATCGTAATTTTTTTTCTCAATAAAAAGTATCCTATGTTACTTCTATACCTCCGAGAATATGTATACAAAGTTTTATGATGATCGGTTAAGTAATTTTTAGGTGAAAGCGTAACAAATAAACTTACATTCACATTTATAATATTAGTAAGGATGTTTTTGTTTCATAATTATCATATATCCGACATTATTGTCATATATATCC